>JAMKCH010020198.1:0-21080 GCA_023653785.1 Ophioderma brevispina
TGAGGCAGATAATATCGAAAATTCCCTCACGAATTGCGTGCCTCAATTGCTGGTTCTGTTGTTTGCACCTTGACAGTGAAATGTAGCATGGTGATGTCTCTTACCGCAGTTGTCTGAGTTCCTCTTCCGAGAGTTGGATGGTGATGTGAGGAAGTTATGAGTGTATTTGTTTGTGCTGACTTGTCTGTTGGGAAGATTCTGTACTAGGGGACTTGCATGCTGGTTAGAAGTTGTTTGAATATCTCGTTGTCGTCCGTTCGTGTTGATGGTGTTTTTTGTGTGCGGTCGGTTGTGTGTTGTTGTTGGTGTTTGTTTTGTGTGATGTTGGCTGTGTAGGTTGTGATGGTGTTGTTTGGTGGTGTTGGGTGGAGGGTTTTGTTGTGTGTTGTTTGTTTTATGTGCTGTTGGTTGGGTTTTGTGTTGGTGTTGTTTGTGTGCGGTTGGTGGTGGGGTGTTTCGGTGTGTCGGACGTTCTACCCACGCTATGGTTGTGATGCCGGTTGTCTGTTTACTGTGGTTGCCTTGTGTTGTGTTGTGCTTGGTCGTGTTTTTGTTGATGGATTGTGTCGGTTTGGTCTTTGCATGCGTTTGTGTAGCTTTGCGACGCTGCGAGGATGCGGGCTTGGCTTCATTGCTTTCTACTCGTTTGCGACGTACTGGACATGTGGCTGAAGCTTGCTTGCAAATTGCAAAAGTGTTTTCCTGGCAGTTTGCACATTTGGCTGGACTGTTTCTCCGTTTGCTCGTTTACTGGAGGACAGACCTTTAGTTTCGATTAACTAGGAACAGGGGAGCGGCGAGTGCTTCGCAGGCATCGCCTTATATAATGCCAAAGGTGACGTCATCACTTAACACGTCATAAAGAACGCCCTCAACGCCCGTGGCGTAACCAGCTTTTTTTCAGGGGGGCCAAAGGGGGGCAAACATATATTTTCAAGGGGGGCAAGCATAGATTAAACTTTGTTAGTATAGTATATGGCTATGTAAATCACTAATTTTTCAGGGGGGCAGATTCCTCACAGGGAGGGCGCTGCCCCCCCCCACGCACCCCCCTATGGTTAAGCCACTGCGCAACGCACACACTGAATTTCGCCACACTTCAACTCTCCCCAAGCGATCCGTCTGGGATCGTACAAAAAACAAATAACGGGTGGGGCGAGGAGGAAATGGACGCGGTGACTTTTAATCATCACACACTATCGAGTTCGATCTCTTATACCTTCACCGGTGTCGTCGCATCACCGGAGCAGCCAAAACTGATGTGGAGCCGCTACACCAGTGATCCGACAACCTTGTAATTCGGCATAAGAAATCTCGCCCAGCCATTCTCTTTCATCTTCAGGAATATATAAAGGGTAACAACATCTTACATCTTAGCTAAACTGATTAACTTCACATCACTTATATCAGTGCTCATAATGTTATAACAATACCCAGATTCCAGACCTATACAAAACATATACAGCGCCGTGTTACTTCTTAACAACATGCATTGAGTTAACACTATTTAAGATATACCAAATGTGAACACTGTTACAATTGTCTTCTTAACAATGCATATTAGATCTCGTTATTCTCCACAAAAAAGGACATGATCATAGCTAGCATGATCCGAATGAATGAATGGATGAAACGAATAATATCAACTTTACATTAGAATAAGGTATGAATTATTATGAATAAATTAATAAAATAACAAAGAAGGGAAGGAATGCGGAAGAGGGAAGGGGAATGGAGTGAAGGGGGAGGGAAGGGGAGGGGGAAGTGGAAGGGGAGGGAAGTGGAAGGCGAGGGGAAGCGCAGATGGGAGGCGGGAGGGGGGGGTAGGGAGAGTGGAGGGAACGTGAAATTTTTCCTGTCTAAAAGATTCACACAATAGTATTAACACATTTTTTCACATAAACATCATTTCTTTTGGCAGAAATTTTATGTTTCACCTTCATCAATAATATTTGTATAACTGCACCAAATTGCACTCCAATCTGCTACACAGTAAAGTAATCCAGCATTTAGGATGTCTGGATCGCGACGTTAGCGTTAATCGGATGACTGTGGCATAATTTGTCGATGCACTACTACACACCATTTTTATTTAAAATATTAAGATTTTTCTTCAAATACCCGCCTATTCACAAGTTGACATTGACTTCGCATTGAATCAGTACGGTGACCTTCATGTTTGCCCTCTTTTTCCTCTACAAAATGGCCGCAGGGGAAGTTCCAGTTGTTTCAATCGGCGACTATTCAATTACGTGCGAGCCCGCTATCCATGTATAGAGGTCAATGGGGTTTGTTTGCACCTTTAATAGTTGAAAATGGCGGGTCATTTGAAATTCAAGATGGCGGCCAAAACGAAATCAGTTACAAGACAAATGCTTTAGGAATCCCTGGTATCACAACAGGGGATTTGCCACCATTTTTACCCTTCTAAGTTTGCTCATAGCCCGAGATATATAGGACAAAATATAATGAAAAGGCGGCCATTTTGAAATTCAAAATGGTGACCGAAGGCTGGTTGAAAAAATGGCACTAAATTTTTGAATCAGCACCCCCAAAATTGACAAAGTTAGCCAATAAATCAATTTTGGCACCGAAAATCCCACGGGATATAAATGATCGGACATATCAAACTATTACTATTACGTTAGTCTGCATTAACAAGTCTACTCAGAACACATTTGCCCATACTTTTTACACTTTTGACGCACATTATCAGTTTGAATTTAACCGGAAAGGTCCGAAAAGCATATCGAAACGCATAGCTGGACAGACTCCTAGATATCATTTCTTAGGTTAGGATAGATAAATAAAATTGATTACATTAAGAAGTTTAAATGCCTGCTTTAACTCATTCAGTCAAACTATAAATAAATAGTATGCGGTGTTCCACAGTTGTTCAGTATTGGGTCCCCTGTTATTTAGTTTATATGTTAACCATAATTGTAAATGTACTCTCACTGCGGCTTAAATTTGTCTTGTTGCTCGACGAAACAAAAAATATTACATATTCACATTAAAACGGAAGTTTGATCCTATAAGGAATGTTAGTAACTGGTTCAAAGCCCATT
Source organism: Ophioderma brevispina (assembly GCA_023653785.1). Lineage (NCBI taxonomy): Eukaryota > Metazoa > Echinodermata > Ophiuroidea > Amphilepidida > Ophiodermatidae > Ophioderma > Ophioderma brevispina. The sequence goes on from JAMKCH010020198.1 coordinate 3,069, forward strand.
AAGTTGAATTAATGACGACCACGGGGGACAATTTTCGTGGTGTTAAGTACGTACCAAAAGAAAAATAATAAAAATATTTCGACGAAATCATTATCTTAGATATCAAACTAGAGCGAGCGAATGTAATAAAATTTCTTGGCGATATGATAGATGAAAATTCTTCAAGGAAAAATCATATAGATAATTTTCGAAAAATATTATACGAGGTATAGTTTATATTGAACAAACTAAAAGATTCCTGGACGAATATCCCATTCTCTGTATTGTACAACAGTACTTCATATAGCAATGACAATAAAATAATAAGAGAAATAATAATAATAACATCATAAATACGAGATTAAAAGGCTGAAGGGAAATGCACGTGGGGAAGCGATTTTGCTAATGCTACGATCGCACATACTATTCAAACGAAAGACGTACATGCATTTACACTCCATCAGTTCCATCAAAATCACCTTATATGATTAGACCCACAATTCTTTTTTCCATCTATGACTGATTTCATTAAAGTACAAACAAAACTATGTGTTTGAATTAGCCTGCTATAGTACTCGCCCTTATAGAAAAGATGCCTTCATTCTGTCGTTCACAACATAATTTTTTTAACTATAACCTGCTTACATAAAGACTGCGCATTTTCTGGAGATGTCCCTGGTGTCTCTTTAAGATCAGCGCGATAGGAAATAACTTCGATAAAAACCGCCTGCATTTACTTTATAATTAGTTTTAAATGTGTGTATTTGATAAGCGATCGAATCTCTAGCTCGAATATGCCTAGCGGCCAAATCACCCTTAAAGATTTTGAAACTTGTTAATTGTTTGCGGACTTCTCTTGCGGCTCAAAATCTATTCGACCGCTTACTAAAATTTAATATGAAAAACATGAACAGGTTTCTCGTGAACAAGTCTCATTGCCAAATAAGCGAACGTGGTTGGCTAATTTCGTCTCATCTCATGACTACATTTCTTTAAATATGCTACCGCGAAGTTGCGTTAGTGAGCGTAACTCACCTGGTAAACGGGTAAGCACTTAATTGACGGAGCGCGTGGTGCTGTAGACATAGCCTTTGTTGAGATTTGCTATCATTGCCGCCCCCAAAGTAACTGATCCAAAAACAAAGCAATCTGCAAGAATCGTTTACTCAATGGTACTTGAGCCACAGGTATTTACAGATTTACACCAGGTATCAGTACATCAACACGATACACGATCAAGGTACCTTGAGCCACAGGGACTTAGAAATTTACATCAAGAAATTTTTAAGTATCATTACATCAAGATACATTGAGTAACAAACATTTACAGATTTATATCAAGAAATCTCAACGTATCATTAACTCAATATACCTTGAGCCTCGAGTAATTACAGATTTACATCAAGATATAATTTATATAGCCCAACTGAAAAAAACATTCATCAACCAGTACAATTCTTAATTAAGCCTTTCGGACCGAGAGAACGCCTGAGCGTTTCTTGCAAATAAATAAATACTTGAAAATACATTCAGATACTATTTTGGTATCTCAAATGTGGAACAAAAGATGAAGTTTGGTATAATTTTCACGTTTATAATGTGCTATACAACTTCAGGCAAGGCGTTTTGGCATGGAGAATGCATGTGAATTGCTATGCTGAGAGATCTAGACATGTCTTTAGGTGACAGTTAAAAAATGAAATCCTAAAACTAATTCGGGTGCGAAAGGGTTAATTACCCCCCCAAGTCCCGTATTTCTTTCCTCACTATATTTTTCACCTCATTTCTACCTCTGCTTCCTCATTATGCAATAGTTTACATACCTCAGCAAGACATGTTGAACAGTCTTTCCTTCCTGTCCAATTTCCCTTATAATGTATTCCCGTTAAGTGTTTGTTTAGCTTAGATATATTGGGGTTTTTTTTGTTATGTATATTTACCAATGTAATATTTTATATCATCACCTTTTGTGTAATTTTTGTAATATTGAGTATATCTTACTTGTATGGATTACAGGCCTAGGGCCAGCAATAATTATAAGCCCTATCGGGTTGTCCATTACTGGTCCAAGCATATCATATCCCTCACCTATTCATCTTAGTACAGTTTACAATTGATACTTTATGTATTATTATATAATATACTGTATTATACATTTCTGTCACGTACGATATGTTATGCTGAATAAATTGAATCTTGAATCTCATAATTATCGGTACTTTTAAGGTACTGTGAGCCACGGGTAGTAACACCAGGAAATCTCTAAGTATCAGAATTCCATGGTACTTTGAGCCACAATAACAGCTTTACTTTAAGAAATCTGTAAGTATCGGATCGGTACCCCAAGGTACATGAACCAAAGGGATCATAAATAAATCGGGGCTGCATTCGATTAAGACAGTGGCGGCCGTGCCGTTTGCCTTCCAAATCGGTGGTCGTATGTGGCGGTGTTGTTGAGGGCATTTTAGGTTGATACAAAGGTGGGCCAAAGTTGTGTAGGGATAGCATTGATACAATATTTTATCAAACCCATACAGGCGGGAAAAATAATTTTAACGGTATATCGAATTCCTAACGATTACAGTAATGATGCAGCACACATTCTACACAATAAGAAATAATTAATCTAAACATTTATAAGACGTAATCAACTGAAACCGCGGTACAACCAAGACCGCCATGTTGCATTAAATTTTGTGCCTCAAAATCGCTTTATTGGTGGCGGCTATTCCTCAAATCGTCCATGGGTATTTTGTACAGTTTCACCCGCCTGTCACAGTACTTTCCAGGTACTAGGTTTCATCCAGACGTCTTAATTATAAGTATCAGTGCCTCAAGGTACCAAGAGCCACAAGTATTGACAGATTTTACCTCAAAAATCTTAAAGAAGGAGTCCGGAGAGGAAATTAAGATGGTTCATAGTAGATACATGGTGTTTTTGTGCCCGGGGGGTACTCGCGCAAATTGGGTTCGGGTGTGCGACCCATGTTTATAGTGACCAAATTGTTCAACAATATGACCCATTTTCTATAGTTGGTTCCGAAATTTCGACACCCATTTCACTATAGTTGGCTTTGAACTTTCGCCACCATGTTTCATAGTAATTTTAGCAAAATCGGCCCATTTTCATAGAACTTTTCCGAAAATTTGAATAAAATCAACCATTTTTATGTGTGTTTTACTGAAAATAGAAAATTGACCCATTTTCATAGTAAAATAATTGCGACCAAAAATGAAAAATGGACACATTTATATAGGAGCATGACCTCAAGAAATACCATCATATAGTAGCATGGTGGGAAAAACGACACATTGTTATAGTATAGGTGTGAAAAGTACCATCCGGCCGGCCATATGTACCTACCCTTGGCCCATGAGGTACCCCCGGGGTGTTTTGGACCAAACCAAAAGTCTGAGCATCAGAAGATATCGGATTGTAGGAGCAACGGATCTATGTTCGCATGTTTAGGTTGACTTGCCTGCCCGGCTTGCTTGTCAGCCCCTGGTTGGTGACATTATTCATTGAGTGTTTTGGCATGCGTTTTTGAAAACATGCCGGCATTACTTCACAAAGTTGCTATAGACCCGTTATTTCAATATACGTCAGCCACCCGACATGTTGGGGGACAAATGCATACAGTCCAGAACTAACAATACATTAAGCTGTCATCGCCATGTTTTAGCGATTGCACAGGTGATCATTGACAGGTGAATTGATTGTATATGGCACGCCCCTCCACGTTCAAATCATGGCGAGTTTCTTGCGCTGTATATCGAGTTTACCACCGCTATATATGTCGAGTTTAAGCGCTGCCTATCCAGTTTGAAAGAACTCTAATGTGCCCGGTTCATAAATCAGTCCAATAATCAGTCCAGAATAAATCATGCCGAGTTTTACAAAACTGGAATGATTTTTCTCACATGCTGCAAACTGGACATGATTTTGTTTTCTCAACTGAGCAAACTCGACATGATTTTTTTTTCTAACTGAGCAAACTCGACATGTATTTTTTTCCTCAACATGAGCAAAAATCGCATAGTTTTTTTTTTACACATACACCAAAAAATATGTTCGAGTTTTCCTCATGTTGTTGTGAGAAAAAAAATCATTGTCGGAGTTTGAAACTGACATCATTTAGTCAACTCACCTTATAGAGAGCACAACTCGATGTAAAGAGGGCAAACTGGACAGCTAGTGCGCCATGAAACCGCGACATATAACGCTGCACAACTCGATATATGGCGAGGAAACTCGATACACAGCGCAAGAAACTCGACATGCGCGGCGGGAAAACTCGCCATGATGTGAGTACGTGGAGCGTGCCCAATTGTAGTACTGGAATGCGTCTATCTTGTCACAAAAATGGCTGGCTATTGAATAGGTCTATTGTACGTGTCAGTTCAATATCTCCAGACAGGTCTGTAGAGTACAATCCCTTCATGATTTCCTCCAAATATACAATAGCAATTGGTGAAGTAATACATGCATGCTTTTCAAAATAACAATCACTGTGTGGAAATAGCTAAGCTCAATCGCAGTCCTTCAATTAGAAAATATATGTATGTTGTTATAAAAATTTCCGGATCCGAATTTTTGTTATGTACACAATATCTATGGCATTGTTCTGCTACACAAATGTTTACTGCATTACAAAAAGCCGCCGATTCATCTCAAACTTTGGAATTGAGAATTTTGAGGTGACGATCTTTAATATGTATAGTATATTGCGTCTAGTTCTAGATGAGTAATTTTTCTTCATAGTGTCACGTAAAGAAACGATAGCAGAAACCGCAGATTGCTGGTATATCTTAACAATTACAGTAGTAGTAGTACAACTAGCTAATATTAGTGAGTTGGCTGAATTGGAACTTTCTAGTTATGTCAAAATCATGTATATTGAAAACAACAGCTGTCATTTAACATCATGCCAACTTATTTTCACAGTGACATGTATGGTAGAGATGGACGGATTCGTAATTCTTTGTGAAAAAGAAATGAATGATGCTTGATTGGGAGAAAGTTCATACTAGAAACTACAAATGTACAATTGGGACACAGCTCCGGTCATTTTATTTCAAAATTTTCCACAAAGCGATTGCCCTCAATAACTTCCTCTTTAAAATAAATAGGAAAGATTCACCGTTGTGTGATTTTTGCCAAATTGCCCCTGAAACCATTGAGCATATTTTTTGTGAATGTGACAAAGTAAAACCAATTTGGGATGACCTAATTTCAAAAAAAAAAAAAAAAAAAAGCGGGATCATTTGAGTTCGTTTTGCGGTATCTTTTGAAAATACAAACGCTAGCAAATGGGAACATGCTAAAGACTAACTCAGAGATTTCAAAATATAATTTGTTTGTGCATTAATTGAAAATAGTCGTGCCTAGAAATAAAAATAGGCACCTGAAATGTTCAATTCTAACGTTTGAGATGAATCGGATTACTCCACTGTAAGAAATCATTGTAAACTTTACAAGACTGATGGTAAAATACCATAGTTTAAAAGAATTGTCTTTATTTTGAACGTAAAGTAGACATTATTGCAGAATATTTTCAGCATAAAATATGCAATGAACAAGGGCACGATAATACTTTACAAATAACTTTAAATTACCGTAAATAAATTTACGGTAATTACTGGCAGTCTGGATGCATCCTGGAACTGCCAGTATATAATCGTAATTTTACGAGTTTTTTTAAAAACAGTGTACTTCAGGTTTTAAAAATCGACAAAAATGGCCATTTGACCGCAAAGAAATGCAAGAATTCTGTAAAATTACAAACATTTACTAACAGTGAATGTAAATTTATGAAAATTTCAGTGTCGTTTTAATGCAGAAAACATATACGTGTGGTATAACAGTGCCATGGGGTCATAAAGGAAGAATGAACGGACCTTCATACTTACTGCATTGCAGTGCAGTGCAATGCAGCCTACCCAAATGGTTTACTGCAACGTACTGTAAAGGCCCGTTCAGACTTCCACTGCACTGACTGCAGTGCAGTGCGTTGCATTGCCTGGATAGTAGTCTCTGCCCATACTGCAATGCAGTACTGCAACAAAGTTAAATTCGTTTTAACTTGCATTGCAGTGAGTTGCATCAAGTTGCAGCAGAAAGTGATCAATATATCGGCAGTGCAGCAGCACTGCACTGCATTGCAGTATGAACGGACCTTAACCCGTGATCTGCAGTGACCTGGGTTGCAACGGAAGTGACGGAACATTGCAGTAAATTTACTGCATTCTAATAGAAGTATGAACGGACCTTTAGCGTTCGGGTGGATAATGTTAGACTACTTTGTTGTCCTTATATTGATAGATCAAGTGCATATAGGGCCGTACGCAGGATTTATTTTTGGGGGGTGCGGGACTTCAAAAAAGTGGACTTTTTTCGAAAAAGTGGACCTTTTTTCGAAAAAAAGTGGACCTAACCCCCTTGAAATGGTCCTTTTACAGACTTTTTGAACATTTTATTTTTACATATCAACCGAAAAGCGGACTTTCTTTCACAATTTCTCTCAGTTTTTTACCTTTTATCAAAACATACAGCAAAAATTGGACCTTTTGCCCCTTTTGTAGGATTTGCGTGGGGTGCGGCCGCACCCCCCGTCACCCCCCCCCCCTGCGTACGGGCCTATGCATAATAGTCTAATTTAGTCGACATAGTCTAGGAATTAATATTTCACATGAGTAATGTCATAATAGAGTCAAAGAATTCATTTGAGATGGCTATTGTGCTCATTGTTAATTTGTAGTCGATATATCTTATCAATACATTCTGCCTAATGTTGCCAGCATAGATTAGGTAGAAAAACCCGATAATATGCAAGTATTCCAAGCCGAAAAAAGCAATGCTTTATCATGTTTATGTCACAGCGTACGTCTACTAAAAAACAGCTTCATTAAATATTGAACCTGTTCGTGTACAAACTCTACTAAACCCATATCTATTATCCGTCAAGTGCATACAACAGCCTACTAGCAAAGATTATCTAGACCAGATGGACAGCTCCGCCATTTTGTGCGACTGGAGTGGGTGTTCCATGGGAAGGGCCGGCGTCCAAGGATTTCATTCCAACAAGGGCACATTTGGTGGGACGAATACAAGTAGAAAACTGCCCAAAATTAGGGATCTAGCTTTTCACCAAATATTGTTTTATAAATCTTACTTAATAATACAAAAGGTAGCCACACGGTTTGTTTATTACATTTTCCACTCTGTCCTGCATTTAAAATGCAAGATGTGCTTCAAAATCCTAGGCCCCTTGTTCTTCCTGGGTCATTCCATGTCATTCAACAAGAAATCAAATCGAGTACAACACCATCACTTGTGTATTTCTGTCTTTTTGTTGAATTTCAAGATAGTTCATGAGAAACGAAATCCTGAAATTGGAGCTCTGTACCGTTTTTTCGTTTCCCGCTACGCCCCATTTTAATTTGAGGGGGGGTCACCAAAACATGTACTGTGTTAATGGCCATATTCAGAGGGCCATAGTAAAGAACTACCATCCCTCAGATCCTTCAAACTGCATTCTGGATAACCTTTTAACACTGCAGATTGCATATAGTGAACAGAAATAAATGTCCATTGCCGTCAATTTAAATACAGGGGGTCAAAAATGGCTCAAAAACCACTTTGACCATACTTTGGGGACCATAAGTCAAAAGTAAAAAAGTGATATAACTTCCAATTTTGGGCTGGTGAAAGCTAATCTTGAATACTACCCTTGTGTACATTCTTATAACTTATATCACTTTATTGGAGAGAATAGCTGTCGCAAAAAGTCCAATTTAACCTTGACTTGGGGCCCCCAAAAAAAATCAATGTCAGACATTTGCACCCAAATTTCTGCTTGAAATATGGTGAAGAGGGCCCCTGCTGAAGTTTTGTGCAAAGTTCAGATGGTGTCTAACTGCTTATTTAGGTAAACAGGCTTCAAATATCTAAACTTTCAACTAAATATCCGACCAAAATTCCCATTGAAATGTACACAGGATTCTGAACTTGCAACTGGGTATTCAATGCAGTTTTAAGACTTTGATGCAAGTTTGAATTTGTATAACTCTAACAATGAAACTTGAAATCAATATTTATCACCTTGTTACACCTGATCTAGGTATGGACCAATTTTCAGCTTGGTGTCTTGTTTGGCATGTTGGTAACATAGTAGGATTTATAATACTTTATTTTTTTTATTTGCATATTAATTGGCACATTTGCACACATCTCAAAAAGTTTGCAAAGTTCAGGTTTTCTGTGTGTTTCAATGGAATCTTCAAAAACTGAATTACATGAAGTAGGGCTTTTTTGAAGACCAGTTACTTATAGAAAACTTAGAAACCACAATGAAACTTTGCAAAACATTTAAGCAAGGACCCCCCCCCCCCCGAACATAGTTCAACATAATTTGGTGTCTGAATGTCTGACATATGGTTTTTAGGGGGGCCGCCGCATATCTCTTCAACGAAGCTGATATACGTATAAGATTGTACACAAGGTAGTAATTCAAGATTAGCTATCACCAGTCCAAATTTGGAAGTTATATCACGTTTACTTTTTACTTATGCCCCCCCCCCCAAAGTATGGTCCCGAGTGTTTGTTGAGCCATTTTTGACCCCCTGTAACTTTTATATTGGAGCAAGGTGTATTTTTTCTGAAGAGTGGCAGTGATGCCACTACCCCAGCTATTACTTGTCAGTCATATGTGAAGTAAATAATAATCTATAACTGGACTACTTTGCAACTGTGCGACGTTGCTACCATTACCAATGGTCTTCAACACAGCTGAGTCTTGGAATTGGTCACGTGACAGCGGGCTCGTAGACGCTATAGTTTGTCTCACGTGTGGGATCGAGCACTTCGTTACGTCACTGCCGTCTGTCACGTGACCATTTCCAAGAATCAGATGCCTGTTGAAGACCATTGTTAGTATTGTGGTATGGTCCAACTCGCACAGTTGCAAAGTCAGTTCATATAGATTTATTTACTTCACATTTTACTTCTACTGGAAGATGCGAACATACATCTTCAACTTGTCATTCATAAACACCCAAATTGTTTTTAAAAGGGACACAATGGCAGGAAAAAATATTCAAACATAATGGAATGGACCCTGAATTCACTTCCACAAATTAAAATAACTTTGGGTGTTTTCTTTTTGTAATAGGGACAGGAACTAATATTATTTTCCTTTAAGCTTCACTTCTCAACCAAGGATTGCTGAATTACTGCCAGCATTTTATCAAACTTGAAGCATGCCGTCATCAGCTTACAGACCAATGCTATTGTATAATGACATTGTGCTGATCCCGGGGTCATAAACTACAGTGTCCGCGTGACTGAGTGTCCTACCACCCATCTGTCTATTGTGTTCGCCATTGAGTGCTGTATGCTTCGTTTGTTTCAGCACTGTACCCAAATGGCCTCGTATACAAGGTCACGGTTTATTCCGTACATGTTGCTATGGTAGCTAGGACACTCTCTCATGGGGACACTCAGTTTCTTTACACCGGCTAATTCACCTTTCACTTGTCATATCAATATCTTAAAGCGATAATGGCACATTTTTTGAAGAGCGCCCCCAATTTTCAAATTTTGATATTTTGGCACAGTTACGTTGTATATTTGTCTAGAAAACCATGCCTGCGAACGAGAAGCTAAAAATGCGTATTTATCATAAAATAAGGGATTAGGGAGCGATCGTTATTTATGGCAGGGGGGAATGGGCACTTTTTTGGGGGAACCTGAAAAAAAAATGCTGGCTATGGGGGAGAACCTGAATTTTCCTCAAGTAGTAAAGGGGGGAACCTGAATTTTTTCTGAAGAAATGGGGAGAAAGACCATGTAGGCCTACATGACCTCAGTCTATGTGTAGGCCGTACACATCGACTGAGGTCATGAAGACCTGCATGCAATAAGTGATTTCAACAAAAAAGACACTACAAACACAACTAAAAAGTTAATCACTTGTATATAACTCAGTCACAACCTTGATTTAATAGTAATAACTACACCACAACTGATTTTAAAGAACATAGATTTCAATGTGGTAAATTATGTAGGAATAACAGGATTGTTTTATATGTTAAAGTTGTTTCCTGACAAAACTTTCGTCCTTCTTTTCAACTGGGCATAGTGCCGAAGTGAGAAAAATGAAAAAAAAAACGAATAGGGGTGATTTGTTTTTTAGTGCTCAATTTGTTAATTTTTGTTATCTTTGATATGTTTTAATACTGGCAACATGTTTCAGATTTGTGGTGAAAATAATTGAATAACTGGGTGTTTTTAACCATTTAAAAGAAGTACGTCACTATAGAAAACAAAAGCAGTCTCAACTTTACAATTACATGAGAAATTTGTGTTGGGACAAACAACATTTTAAAAGAGATTTAATAATTTTAGTCCCATTGAATGCACAAAATTGTAATCATCTCCAATATTCAAATGACTGTCTACATGGGCTTCAAAATTCTAACAGAATAATACAATGTAATTGCATGGTTAAATATTTTTCAGTTGCTATAGGCTTATTACAGTGTCAAATCGTTAACCTGAACCTTTAACATGAAATTCCTGATAACAAGTAGTGACTTTCTATTTCTAAACTGGTATTTTTCATTATTTTATGATCCGATTGAACAGGAATTCCTGTTGACATGAAGTAAATTGTGAATCTCGGACCACTTTGTGTTAATGGGTTACCACTGTACTTTTGCTGATGATACAATCAATGGTATTGTAAAGGGAATTGAGGAGGTACAGGCTGTAACAGAAAAATATACATTGGAAAACATTTATTTTTTATCATATTTATTATATTTCTATGGTACAATAGTTTTATGACACATTTTAAGACCACTGCCAAATTAAAACTTTTCTTTATTCAAATTGGTGGTCTGAAAGCAGAGATATTTCATTTTTCTGAAGTAGTGTATAACAAACAATGTTGGACCACTTTTGTTTCATGCACATTGTAATTTAATACGAATTGATATCGTCGCCCACATCACATACTGTCTTATCTGACGAAATGCCGTTTTCGAGAAAATCGCCATTGAAATTCTACCGGGAGATTTCATGTTTGTACTATGGAATTAAACATTACAATTTACTTTTTAATTTTGCATTATGAAGAAAACATTCTGAAGTTTAGGTTTTAACATTGCTGAGTTTTGAAAGTGCAATTATATTCCTGATATAAAGCTACAAAGTCTGTTTGTGAAACGCAAAAAAGTCGTATTTTAACATACGACGCTAATTTCACCGTTATATTTCAATACGTTCAGATAGATCACTATGTGAAAAACGAAATGTTCACGCACGAGGCAGATACGACGCACATAGATCTGTATGTGAAAAGCGTAAACAGCTTGTTTTACGAACAACGTTAATTATACTCCAATTGAAATTACGTGTAAATGAACATAAGACAGTATGTGAAATCGCGATATGCAGATTTGAGCTTAATGATCAAAATTCTTAATTAATATCTCACTAATTAGGTCACTTTCAAGATTGTAACTTTGTGCATGTATAGACCATAACATTATAAGTACATATATGCAAAATATCTCACAAAAGTCAACAATGTCAGATAAGACAGTATGTGATTGTGGGGCGACGATATGATGCTGCCATTATTCACCATTGAAAACAATGCGTGAAAGTAGCCCAAATGGTTACCGACTACTTTGAAATGTATGTGACATCGGCCTAGTTTTTTATTGGCAGCTTGGAAATGGTGTAAAATGTTGGAAAATCAAGACCAAGAAAAGTGAAAATGTCAAAAATAGTCGTTTTCCAATGCAGTTAGCTATTTTATCTGAGCAATTTGGGTTCAAGTTTTTAATTTTATTATTTTTTTTATTTTTTTTATTTTTTTTATTGTTTTGTTAAAATTTATAACACCAAATATCCAATACGTACAAGGTATAAAGCACTCTGACTCCAGTGTATCAGGTTATTAAGTTGATGTACAGTCATTATATAGGAAGATCTATGATGACTAAAATGTTCATTGATAAAATGACATAAATGCATTAACCGTCGTCTTACCACCCTTTGTTTTGTAACACGTATTACCAAGGGGGTTATTTACCACCCCCGGGAATTTGTTATAACGCACGCCGATACTTAAGGTTTTGATATCAGTGGATTGCTCAGGTCCTCCCTTTCCATTGATATCAAAATAAGTACTAACGTACTTAGTATGGCCCGTCCCCCCCCCCCACAATGAAGTCATAAAGTCCGCGAGTCAGCCCAATTGGCATTTCCACAGAAAATAGGGCAAAATCCAATTTTGCGCTAAAAAAGTAGGTATATCGATTTTCATGTGGTTTTCAGTTCTAAATGATGGCAAATGGCAGTGTACATAAAAACGTGTTTTTATAGCCATACTGTGCAAAATATTTTCAAACGTACTCTAAGTTTTCCTGGGTAGCAACCAACCCCCCTACCTCAACTTGAAGCAATACCTAACCGTGAAGGTGCTACCTTCACATTTTTTTCGCAAAAATTACCTAAAGGATGAGAAAAGATTATACCTTGAAGCTTTTTACGAAACTTTTGGGCATTTTTAGCGCACCGGAGGAAAGTTCACTAAAGGGGTGTACCACTCCCCTTGGTAAGCGAGGGTTAAACGTTTTCATGAATATTGCCACAAAAAAGTTTCAAATTGTTTCATTTTTACTACCTGTCACTCGACCCATTTCTTTCATGCATATTGTGTTTCCTGTGTAACAACCTGGGTCCTGAGGAATTGCATATTGCAATTTTGCATATCTAATTATCATGTACCACCGATTGATCCAGTGATCGAAACTAGGAGGGGGGAACCTGAAATATTGTGTAAGTTATAAGGGGAACCTGAATACATATGGAAAATGAAATGGGGGAATCTGAAAAAATCAGTAAAAACACATTGAAAATGCCCAATCCCCCCCCCCCGCCTTAAATAACGATCGCTCCTTATTCATTAGATGGACCCCGTTGGACTTAACGGCAGAGCTGGAAATGCTACGTTTAGCCGCCTACGAGAAAATAACCTCTAACTTGACTTGCCTGAACAATAAAACAACTAATGGATTGACGTAGACACGTACATGGTTCTATTTCACATTGGAAGGCCGTTTCAGCAGCAGTTGAATTATTATCTCCGATCAATAATTATTCTAATTACAAAATTCGTTTGTGACACATAGACTTTTCGAGCTTACCATTCCACAGTATATTTACTTGCCAGTTACAATGCACCCGTTTAAAATCTCAATTTTTTTGAAAATTGGGGACTAAAATGTGCTATTATTGCTATTATCAGCCTGAATTACAATGTCTGAATCCCGGTTGAATGCTTTTGAATTGTATCACAAAACATGCTAGATACACGTAAATTCTGGCAGGGATGTCACACATTGATTTCCGTGGCAGGAAATGCCCCGATGCCACCGCCTCTTGCTGCTTTTACTGTTTTTTTAGGAAAATGTAAACACCCCAATTTGTGGAAGTGAAGTTTCAGTGAGGTCCTAATTTCCTTATGTCTGAAATTTTCATGCCATTTTTGCCCTTTACGTAAGTGAAGTAACTGTCTGTATGGATTAATACTTGATACGTATCTTTTTTCTTTATTAACTCATTTCTGTTTAGATCATTATTTAAACTAGTTCCTGTTACTATCTATTAATCAATTACTTTCCTTATTTTATTCAAGCCCACGCATTATTTACTATTCATTATTTTCTGAAGTCCATTATTTTCCGAAGATATACCTTTCGAAATGTCGGTGCAAAATACTTATCAAAGCATTCCACTTTTAGGGGCGCGGTAGAAGTATCATTTACAAGCAGCTAATTACAAAAAGATTCAAGGCCGAAATGGTTATAGACTCCATTACATCATGAAAATGATTTATGACATATGAGTAACGTGGAATTTACTCAAAAAATTGTCATCCATCAAAACTAGTCACATTTAATACTATCAATTAATATTTATAGGTAGAAAGATATGTTATGAAGCAATATTTTTATTCTAACCCAACCCGGAGTTTCAACTCCACTCTAAGGGCTGGGGTAACATTCTAAGTCAGATTGGTCTTTTATGTAATATTCTTATATTAAACAAGACATATAGACCCACTTGGTGTTAACACACCAATGTGAACTCGCGCACGGGCTTGATGTACGATAAACCCGAATGGAACTGTCTACCTGAAACCCTCGTCAATATCACTACAACTGAAGAAGAAACAACAAAGTATCTAAGAAACCAACCCTCCAGCATCTAACTAACATCTAGCGCACTCACTAACTCTGCGTTTGACCTCTACTGTCGAGGAGCTGCAGAGTACATCTGTCAAAGTCAGAGTGATGTTTGGTTCGTTTTTATGAGTTGCTATAGTAGTAGTAGTAACAGTAGATTCCTTCTGTTTATAGAAGCAGTAATACATTAGCTGAGTGTCACTAATAGTAGAAACACAATGTCACAATTGGCATTAATTGGCAAAGTTGGCAAAGTAAAAAAAACACAATTTGCATGTAGTTCAATGTCACAATTGGTATAGACACAATTGGCAAAGTGGTTGTCAATATTGGCAAATAGACATAATTAGCATGCAGTTTGTAATGGTCAGTAATAATATGATTAGCCTGAGATGTCATGCACAAGTTCATTAATCAGGCGGAGTCTAGCGGTATGAAGCTTAAAGCACATATTTCTAGTAATTGGTTCAATGGTTAAGGGATCAAAGGCAGGAAACCCATGCATTTGGAATGAGCAGTCAATGATGAACTGGGTTAGATAGGAAGGATGTGAAATGAGTTTCTTCCATACTTTCTCATCATGGTCTGTAAGTATAGCATTATGTAATTGTGTAATGAAAGAAGTACGATGTACCTCTAAAGCTCGACATGTAACAAGAAAATGCTCACGATTTTCGATACCATGGTTGCACAATTTACATGTGCCATCAACTTTGTATTGATTGAATTTTGCTCTGTTTGCTTGTAGTGTATATGTACCTGTTAGTATTCTGACTTTAACTGTAGCTTTTTGAATATCCCTTGTACTTGGGTCAGCAGTTAGCCACACATGATACCCTTTTCCAATATCACACGCATTTAGATTGATGTATCTAAGTGAATTCATAATAGCGGCAGAATTTTGCAACTGCACATTCCAGTATGAGTTGACATGAAGTTTGACTTGTTCACACCATGTTGTCTTATTGATGGGGTTCTCAAGTAAAATATGAGGATCTGGAAGCTTATACTTCAGGAGAACCAACTATTGGACTTCCAACTCTTCAACGCAAGTTGCCTTACAGCGATCTCTTTTTCAAGGCTCTCAGATCTACATATGGCGCCAAAGAGATTTAACATCCTGATTTCGAGAATAGCTTCTAGCGGAAGTGCGCCAACCAGCATGAAGACAATAGCATCTGAGGTACGATCGCGAAGATTTTGGATTTGTTTGAGAATTTTTTTATGATACATATTTAATTCCTTGATTTCTTTCGCATGAAGATTAAGGATCTCAAGACCATAGGTGTATCTAGGGATGACATAAGTGTTAAACAATTTCCAAGATGTTACTGGACTTATACCGTTGACGCCATGCAGACCAGCACCCATCAGTGCATACATGGCATAGGCAGTTTTTCTCGCTACAGCGATCCTAGCTTTGATATCGATGGAAGTATTAGTGTTGTTCCTATTGATGCCTAGATGGTTAAAATCAGTCACAACAGGTAAAGATGAGTTGTTGATGGTCCATTGGGTATACATCTTGGAATCTTCACTTTGAGGATTAAAGATCATAACGACACTCTTCTCAGGATGAAGGACATATCTTTCCTTATTGGCATAGTCAGTTGCTATATTGAGCATATGTTGGAGATCGTATTCT
Organism: Ophioderma brevispina; assembly: GCA_023653785.1. Lineage (NCBI taxonomy): Eukaryota > Metazoa > Echinodermata > Ophiuroidea > Amphilepidida > Ophiodermatidae > Ophioderma > Ophioderma brevispina. The sequence continues at coordinate 18,952 of JAMKCH010020198.1, forward strand.
TTGTGTGCAGTGAGTAGTACATCATCAGCGCATGTAGGAATACCAGAGTATAACGTGCCTAATTTTGAACCAGTTGTAGATCTCTCTATAGATAGAAAAAGTGGATTAATGTATGACTTGTAGTTTTCTGCTGAGAACACACCACCCTGGCGAACGCCCAAGTCAATACTGTATACACGAGAGAGGTCGCCTTTCCATCTCACTTGGCTGGATAAGTTGGAATACCAATTATTTATTACATTCCAAACTGTGGGATCAATTCCAGTAAAATATAACTTCCTCATAAGTGATGGTGGATACACAACATCAAACGCCTTCCTGGCATCAAGGGACGCAATGAAGAGTTCGCTATTGGTGTCTAAAGCCTCATTCATCAATTCGGAAAGAATAAGAGCGGCAATAATAGATGATGTACCTTCTGTAAAACCTTTCTGCAGCTTACTTTGCATAGGGATAGTGTAGGATTTCAATCTATTCAAGATGATGTGTTCAAATACTTTCCCAATAGTTGATGTGATGGTAATGCCCCGATAGCTGTCGTGGTTGAGACTAGACTTTCCCTTCTTGAGAATCGGTATGGTAAGACCATGGTATGTTTAAACACATCGGGAACTTCACCACATTTCAAAATTGATGCGAAAATGACAGCAAGATGAGCAATGAGCGCATTACCACCAAACTTCAGATGTTCACTCTGAATACCGGCTTTATCAGAAGCTTTTTTGTTGTTTAAGCACATAATAGCTCTACGCACCTCATCTTCTGATACGTCAGGTCTGGACGAGTTCAAACGATCATACATTAAGAGTTGAAGTATTTGATGGTCTGTGTCGACCATATCTTTATATGCACTGTCATAGAAGGGAGAAGGTGCAGGATGACTAAGATCATCAAAATATGTTGCCCAAGCATCTCTAAGGTCGTCATCATCACAGCAAGTGATTCCATTCACAAGCATTTCATTGGTTCATCTGTAGTCTTTCTCTCGGCTCTAATGAGTTTGAAGAAGAGATTCTGATCGTTTTGGTCTGCAGCCATGATGTCATCATAGTGCTTAGTTCTCCGACGAGCATTCTCTTGTCTTTGTTTCTGACGTAGCTGCTTTTTAGCCTCCTTGTTCAGCAGAATTAACTGATGTATGTGGACAGCACTGTTTCCATTATTACAGCGTCTAGCTTCCTTAATGTTAAAATATGTGAACTTGCATAACTTCACAAGCTTGGAGATTTCAGGTGACCATGTTCTGAATTTGTTATTCTTTGGAAGTTTACACATTGGTACTGCTGATGAAGCAGCATCCTGTAACGTTGCTTGAATGTTCCCAAGTAAAAACATTAATGGGATCATCAGACATGAAAGTTAAATCGGCCAGAGATGCATCGACTTTCATTTTGTAGGTTTCCAAGTCAGCTTTTTCCCACTTATATCTTTGTGGTCATTTTGGTTTACCATGGATAATGTTGTCATAGCTGGTCATCTTTTGCACTTCAAGTCTAGCGACGAGCGCGGAGTGGTCAGAAGTATTAGTAGCTTCATTTTGTTCGTGCCATACATCTTGAATGAGCGTCTAGTGTTTGGTAGGTAATAGGAGGTAGTCAATTTGTGACGAAGCACCATTACCGTGAATAAATGTATTACCAGATGGAAAGTTGACAGGAGCAGTAAGTTTGTCTCGGAAGAATTTTTTTTTTGTATTTTTTATTGCATTTTTTGACTAATTTTTTCATTTTTTCGGGCGCTTCGTGGCCGATTTTTCATTTTTTTCTCAAATTAAAAAAAAAATTCTCAAGTGAACAAAAACCTTAAAAAAAACAATAATGCGCTAAAAGACCAATTTTAAACAAAATGCGCTCGGCGCGGTCTTCTGAGACAAACTTTTTTCTTGGCCTTATTTTTTAGAACGTTTCACTTAATATCTCAAACGAAAGACCATATTAACATGAAATTTGGTAAATGTTCATATAGAAGTCCCAAACATGCAAAAGTGGTATTACAGAAATATAAACAATAACAATCGCTGATTTGACCAATAATTAGGAATAGGATTTCAATGTTACTCCTTTTTTGATAACGATAACATATTAAAGGTCCATGGCCCGATCGCTAATAGCCTCGTCCCCGGGGACCCC
>JAMKCH010020199.1:0-37347 GCA_023653785.1 Ophioderma brevispina
AAAGTATGTTGTCTAGGCGTAGTCTTCGTGACATAAATTTGGACCAGTTTAGTTAAATGTGATATTCAATCTGTACTTGTCAATATTGACCCGACATCGTCCAACTTTGCCATACTGTCTCAATGATTGTGCTGCGCAGCTACCTGACAAACACGCCAAAAATAGTCCAAAGTCGTAAGGGTTTTAAACCCAAATGCACCATGGATACAGACAGATTCGAGAAGCAGGCGAGGTTAAGTTGTTTAAATGAAAGCTAGAGCGCCAAAACATGACCCACAATCTAACTTCAAAGTGACAAGATCTTTCCTGAGCATTGTAAGATGATTATTGAAGAACCAAATGTAGCTATTACTGCAATGAAATCTCTGTAGTAATGACAAAGCAGTTTTTCAGATGGTCAATAAGCATGGTTGTTTCCGTGAATGAGCGGGAGGGGTCATTCATGACTCACACCTGCGCAAGAAAAACTGTGGCAAAGAAAATTTGCCTCAATTCTCCGTGGAAAGATTGATGCAATACGTGGAAAGCTGGATAATATGGTTGTGCCAAGATAAAGAGAAAAAAGCACCAGCAGATTTGTTGAATTTGAACCAGCGACAGAGGATTGTATTTGGGATCTTGTTATGCAACCATTTTCATCGACGTGCGACTTGAATCCTGATGACAACATCTATAATTGAAAGATTGTTTAGACATCTTTGTTCCTTATATCACCAAAATTATCAAACAATGTTCGTTCTGGGATTGTACCATAATTTATAACTTGGCCCATGTTAAACGCCTTATCAAAAAAAACAGGGCTCTGATCGTTATGATCTGCAAAAAATTATCGGTCCTTGCGGACAATTTAATGTTTATTCTAAAATCTCGATAAAGCAGTCTCATCTCAACTTAATCTATCTGCATAAACCGGCCTTATTCGATATGCAATCAGCATATCACCAGTTCAATTCTTAACTGAAACAGCATGCTCCGTGTAGTGAATGGATCTGCTTTTGGCGTTAGACAATGGCACTGAAGCAGTTTGATTTTGCTTCATTAGTCTGCCGCATTGCCCCCATCACCCATTCCAACTTTTTCGAGCGTCTACAGACGCTGGTTACGTTATGGGGACACTGTGTTACGATGGTTAATCATATCTTACTAATCGTTCCCAAGCTGTTGGGTGAATGATAACAATTGAAGGCCGGCATGTAGACGTGTGTCGTGACCTTGACCTGAACGGAACACAGACTAGGATCCTTTACCAGCACTTCTGGGTATAGCTATCTGTAATTTGTATTCTTTGATATTCACTATCTGTAATTTGTATTTAAGAACGTGTAATTAATTCCTTTAGGTTTTCTGTAATTGTATGTTTTGGGATATAATCATGAGAGTCATAGACAGATGAGCACAGCGGGGAGGGAATCACATGAAACGTAGAATCATGCAGTAGTGACGTACGTCACCAAACAATCAACAGGGATGATCGTAAACCCTACCATTCCACATTCACGGGCCAACATTGATAACTTAATCCATTATCCACATCCAGGACCCCGACAGCACCTCAGCTGGTCCAGACATTCTAAAAAACCAAAAATTGGTCCATCATGATGGGCAGTCACACGGAACTCCAGCAACATCCGTGACATTCCTAAAAATAATGAAATCTTATTCCACATCCTCATGGAATGCCCGTTCTGTCAGTTAAAAAAGACGGCTCTAGATTTTATGATGACATTAGTGAGAATGATGTGGACATTTTTGCCTGAGACTGAAACCTGGTTGGCTGAATGCGATCCTGTGGTCATTGCTGAGATGCTGCCTGATGGATATTCCTTCCTGCACTTTCCCAGCAGAGCTGTGACCCTGGTGGTATTGGGATAAATCCACAAAACTTGCCTCCGAAACATTCAAAATAAACCACAGGCATTAAGAAACCTTCTTTTGAAGGCATCTTTGTGTAATAAATAAAACTAGTGTTACTCATCCCTGGGTATGTCCCACACCTTCCAGGGAAAATCGTCTCAAAATAAGTCAATTCTTAAATGAGTTTGATACTTTCCTTAAGGAGATTGCTCTGTTCCGCTGAAAACGATACTCTGGGTGATTTTCAACGATGCATGCGAACTCCCGCAAAACCGGAGTCGATTAATTTTTGGAATTCTGGGCTTAATGGTGTCCTCAACATAGATGCCATGGCCTACCCATAAAGATGGTCACACTCTGGACCTGATCATAGCTCCTCGTCTTGAAGATGGATTAGTTGCGGGTGGGACCGTCTTGGCCTGCGGCTAGGCTTGATTCCACGTTGATTAATTGTACATAGCAGCCAGAAATCACCCACTATGAGAAACTATGTGCAACATCAGAAATATAAAGAATATGACAAGGACTCTTTCTCAAATGACATTTCATCCATGACTGGCATTCTTGACCTTCGAGATGGCCTCAGTTTGTTGATGAGTGCTTGGGAAATTTGAGAGTCTTTAATTAGTGCTGTACCGATTCCCATCCAACTCCTAAACAGCGTTCCCGCATTATTAGACACGATCCACATGGGTTTAAAAAGATTATTGATTGATGCCAGACGTGAACGTTTAGAGAGAACAGGTTTGCTACTCGAAGAAGCTTTGAACCCCAAAACCAAACAACTTCCTAACTGTAATTCAGCCACTGAATCTAAGTAGCTCATTGCCCAGGTTTTTCAGGACAAGGTAACAAATCAGACGGGGACCTTGATAATTATCAAGGTCTAAATCGCATGAATGATCCAAGTGGGACAATACTTGATGAGCCCGTTCCAATGCATGAGTTTAATCCAGGTCACTGTGAAGAGGTAACCAAGGTGATTATGTCAACTCATCAAAATCTGTTACTTAGACACCATTCCATTGGTGTTACTTAAGGAGAATGTTGCAACTCTTGCTGAGCCATTAACACTGAACAATCTAACAAGGTCTATCCGCACTGGGGTTTTCCCAGCTAAGCTCCGGGAAGCTTCTGTGACACCCATTCTCAAAAAAGCCTTCCCTAGAACAAAGAGGTGCTCAAACCACTATCGACCTGTGTCAAATATTAGATGCGTGTCTAAGTTCATGGGAGAATAGAGAGAAATAGTGAGTGGCCCAGATAAGGATCATTCTTGTCTCAAATGACTTAAATGAGGAGTTCAGTTAGCTTACAAAGAACGACACAGCAATGAACGGCACTTCTGCGTGTTAAGACCGCCTGATATCCTCAATGCCATTCACAACAGTAAGGCAGTTTCTATTGTGCTAGATCTTTCTGCAGCCTTTGATACTGTTGATCATGCCATTTCTTTTGGATAGGTACGTGATACTTTCAAAATTCAGGTAATGACTTACAGGGATTCGGGTTCTTACCTGCAGAACCGCTCTTTTCGTGGCGCATTGGGGATGCAATTTCAAAACAAGATCATCTCCCTTTCGTCTTCCTAGGGTTCTGTGGTCGGGCACTTCTCTTTTTCCTTTATGTACAATACTGTACGCATCAATCATCCGGAGGAAGCACACATTGCCTTACCACAGATGCTGATTGATGTTACAGTCGATTTGACATTGATCTAAGATACTGGGATGCCAAACATGGGTCAAAGACTCTCTCTTTGTATTGATGGAATCAATTTTAATAACTAAAAAATTAAAAAAAAAAAAAAAAAAAAAAGACAGAATTTTTCATCGCATGTTCATCCTATTACACAAGTCCCTCAAAGATATTACCATTAGGGTCCGGGAAACAGGAGGTTCCCCAGTCCTCGGCAAATTAGAAACCTTGGTGTCGTGTGTGATCAGACAATGTCTATGACCTGAACATGTAAAGTTCATCATTAAGTCTGTTAACTTTTCCACCTTCGCGAAGATTACCGGATCCAGCCGCTTATCACATGTTGAGAGTTGTCATCATCTCGTCCCGTTCACTGATTTATCTCGCATTGACTATGACAATTCACTTTTGTATGGAATGTCGGCCAGAGGATCGGAGTAAACTTCAGATTTCGCAGAATAGAGCAGCCAGGTTGGTGTTCAGATCTGATAGAAGGCCACGAGCCACACCAATCCCTTAAAGAGCTCCATTGCTACAATGTGAGCGTGTTGTCTTAAGCTTATGCTTCTTGCATACAAGAGCATTTCTGGACAATTTGCCATCTCTTACTTGTCAAGCAAATACTCTCTTTGTATATTCCTGGCAGGCCAGGAGTGCGTCTGCGATGACAAGACGCTCCTCACTGTTTCCGCACAAAAGGTCAGTGGGTGACAGGGCTTTCAGCAATACGGCCCCTAGCCTATGGAACCTTGCCTATCTCTGTTCGCCCCTCCAAGCGCCATTGTACTTTAAGAAAGCTCGAAAATTTGCATCTATTTCCTTAAGAGTTGATGTTGTGCTTTAAATTTGTTTTTTGTTATTGCCTCACATGATATTTAAGTATGCAGCGCTTTCTTTATTTTAGTAGTTTGATGCGCCCACGTCACTTAGTCTGACCAAATAGCCTTCATACACACAGGTATTGTAACGTGAACCAGGTTTTAGGCTTAAATAGTACTTACTACTATATTTTGTAAAGCGCTTTTTTGAACCTTGTTTTGAGAAGGCGCTTATATCAAATGCCGTTTGTATTGTATGTAATAAATGATAGGATTTCAGACCATTCATATCCTAGCCTTGCGGATTTGTTGCCCCACAGGGATCTGTCAGGGGAATCTTGATTTCATCCTATATACGATCCTTTGAGTGCGGAATGGTGCCCATAGCGGAAATGTGACACACATGATATATGTCAGATGACACACAAATGTATTTAGTACTGCAGTTAATCAAGACATCTGAAGCCAACAAATTGGAAGTGATATCCGAGTAAGATCTTGGGTCATGAGGCCCAGCCAATGGGCTACATATGATGCAATGGTTCGCGAAGGAAGAGATTGTGCCATTTTCATTCAAGCATCGCACTCCTTCCAGCCTACCAGCTATTGTAATCGGTGATGGCAGAATCAACACTGCCGGACTTGCAAGGATATTGGTGTTACACTGGATTAGGACACTTCAAAATGAAAGATCACATTAGAAATCGGACCACGTCTGGGTCTTTGAAAATCTACAAGATGGGACGGATCCGCGTAGGTACTTTAGATCAACCATTATACAAAAAACGCTTGGTTCATACTTTTGTGTCCACTAGATAGACGGTAATAATTCTCTGTTATGTAGTCTTCCTATAGAAAATTGCACCTTTACACGTGTTCAAAACTCAAGCAGCGAGACTGTCCACTTGACAAAACCCGATTTTGAAACATTTGCCCTGTTTCTGAACACTCTAGACTGGATAAAATCTTTGAAAAATCTTACTTCATACCTGTAGATACGAAAAATGGTATTTTCGCTCCCAAGTACATCGAGGAAATTCTCTCTTTCTTAGTGCTGGCCCACGAACTTGGTAAGACTGTCTAGGTACCGACTTTTACCATTTGCAGCTCCCCGTAGTGGAACAGCTCCAAAGTGGGTGTTGCACCAACTTTTTCCTTTTTATAAAACAGACTGAAAACATACATTTTTTTAAATCATATGCTGACCTCTTTCATTCTTATAATAGCTTATATGTAGTTTATATGGTCTTTCATTAATTATAGATGAAGAAAAACTGTATTGTTTGGGGGGGTGGGGTGTTTTTTGTTTTGTGATTATGGCAGCGCTTAGATACTTTGTTGTTGTAGCGCTTTATAATTGACAATTATTATTATCAATTATTATTATTACTCAAAAATTGTTTGGCTCCTTAAATAATGTAACAATTACAATTAAGGTAATGTATTTTCTCCCATTATGAGCCAAATTGTATGGAAAAGTCTTGGTGTTTCATTTTTGCAGGGGTAAACATTTTGTGCGTGAACATTGAACAAAAAAAAAAACGTTTTTGGGCCGCCATTTTAAATCGGAAAATTAACCGTTTAATTTTTTCCCAGGTATGTCGTTGGGTTAATGGACCCCATCAATGACCAGAGGTTTTGGTAAAAAGTCAACGGAAAGGGGACAAAGTGGGTCAAACCTGAGCCTACCCCCACCTCCCCCCTCCCCACACCACACACACCCCCCACACTCTCCAACGGGAGTGCAAAAGGCCTTCTACACTTAAGTGTTTAATGATTACCTTCGATTTTATCTTTCTCATTGCTGTTATGGTCAAGACCAAAATGAAATAAGAAACATGTGTATGACACGATCACCGTTATCCGGTTTAAGCTAGTTTTTGTACCCTGAAGCTTCCCTGAAAATTATAATTTGGCACAAACAAATGTGTATGCGGACCTTGATGCTGGTACGAATAACTGCTAGATTGTCTTCAAGAAAAATCCCTTGACGCCCCAAAGTTTGAACAATTGTATCTGCGCATATTCCACACGGTGACCTATATCAACTTTGACGGCTGCGTTTTTTCGTCTGGTTTTGCCGCTCTTAAATCCCCTGACGGAAACAATGATTGCAGCGCAAGCTTAAATCACCGAACTAAATTGAAAAGAAATCAAAATGACGGGATTACAAAAATATAAAATGCATGGTCTCTGTATTCTAGACGGATAAAAAACATTCCATGTACACTATAAAGAAATGAATTTAATGAATAAGCACCGATGTAAAAGGAAGATATAGTAGTCGTGAGCATACTCACTGGCCTCCATAGACGACAACGGAAAATAAAGCGGAAAAACTAATGTTGCGTTGAAGAGGGGGGGGGTTTTTTTTTTTCGGGGACTGAATCGTAACGTTGGAGGTGGACTATGCAGGGTCCGGAGAGGACTATCAAAAACTCTACAACGTCCCATATTCATTTCACCGATTTACCGTTCACACATAATTTCTCCCTGTTCATATCCTGCTACTGATGGCATTTATAATAAACTATCGAGAATCGATAATGGTACTCCCGAAACTTTCACACACACACACACCACACCCTCCCCTCACACACACACCCCCCCACACACACACACTTCATCACATACCATACCACACACCACCACACGATAAACCGTGCAATGTTTTTAGACATGGATTTGTTTGATGCATAGTTACCAATCTTCCATAAATTCCGATACCGTACAAATAAAATTATAGTTGTTTCGCCGGTCAATTAATGCGTACCATAGAACACTTGAGCAAAACGCATGTGGGATCACTTGGAACACTTGCGAATCCGCGTGCGTTCCTAGAACACTTGCGAACGCCTTGCAAAACCTTAAACACGCACCACGGATGCTGACCATAGTACATTTGGCGAACAGATTTCATGCCTAGAACACTTGTGACGCTCGCCGCGTTGACTACATACCTATGTCAATAGTCTCTCCGAAATGACGCATAATTCTCAAAAGACAGCTTAGCCTTTCATCATCTGTTCTATTGCTAATCCCTTATATATGGTGATATGCGCCCTCTCATTGGGAGTCTCTTGCGCATTGCCTTTCCCGCATTTATTTTGCGTGTTTATGTTCTTTATTTTCCGTGATAAATCGTGCCGTAACTTTTCCCCCTGGAACCTTGATGGACAATCCATTTAAGGCACCCTGCCCCGAATGCATTGCGGTCAAACAAAATGTGATCCTACTAACTAACAGACTGGCGGCAAATTTTATCATACTTCAGCATTCTTATTGTTGGTTAATAAGAAAGATTTCATTGACAGAAAGGCGCTTTCAAGTGCTTGTCCTGATGTTTTGTATCGGTTTAGGAGTACTTGGGACTTCCAGCTACAACCTCTTCATCCACTTACCGTGGAAAACAATCTTTGTCGGTTTTGATGGTAAAGCAATAATGCATAATCATTGCAATACCATTCCTCCTTTGCTAATATTGATAGTTTACCATTAAAACGGCACTTTTTTTTCGCTAGCTTGAAAAAGACTGGAAATTGAAGGCTTACATTTCAGGATGACAATTAGAGAAAAAAGTAAGTCCTTCATCTGATGCTACACGATACTACCTTTCCGGTTAGTGTGGGGCACCTTTAACACAGCAGTTCAGATATACAATCATATAGCGCAATTTCATATTGGAGGACGTTTCCTCCACAGCCGTTAAAAACTAGAATTGGTTGATCCCCGATTCTAATATTCTTATCCTAAAATTACTTGAGGAAATAAGCGCACGAAGACACTCCATACACTATAATTTTGCGGTCAATTCTTGGACATACCGACCAACTTGGTATCCATAGAATCTTGCATTATGAAACAAAATGCGTCATCTTTTTTTTTAATTTTGTGTGTAGTGTAGTGTTTTTTTAAGGTATCAAAACAAACAATATTCAATTAACTAATTTAACCGCACTTTACACGGTGATTGTTCGGTAGTTAAAACAAAAAGCAAGAACAAACAAAAAAAAACAAAACAAAACGAAAAACCAAGCAAAACAAAAAAAAAAAAAAAAATCAATAAAATAAAACAACAAACACACACAACGAACTAAAGCCAAACAACAAAAAACAAACGAACAACTCAAAAACAACACAACAACAAACAAAAGAACAAATCATAATATCCCATATAATGTAAGGCTTTTCTAACGGGCCATGGCATTGCAGCAGAAACGAATCATATATTTTACCAGAGCTTCTCCAAACACTTTTCTACGCCGTGTGCGCTGTGACTGACACAATACGTACTCGCTCTTATGAGAATTATCACCATTTCACATGTTAATAGCATACTCTCTGCCTTACATGCATGACATGATCATGACGATGACGATGAGGACGATAATGAGATAATGATGATCGTCATCACCTCATTGCATGATGCGATGATGATGATGATGATGATGATGATGATGATGAGATGATAATGATGAGTATGATGATGATGTAGGTGTGGTGGTACCCCTCTTTGTAGTCGCCTTTTCAAGAGCTACTGAGCTCGAGGGAGAAAATAGAAATCAGAACCACATACGAAAATAAACATCTGATATATTTCATATATTGTTCTATTTCTAGAATATGAACTGGAGTTTCTTTTTTGAAATTATAATTGGTTTTTAACAGGCCATATCTTAAAATCCTGAACATCAAAATGAACCTAAACTGCACACAGGATTTACTTCATACTCGACTCTAAAACAAGTCATTGACCAAGCAGTTGCAAAACTGACCAACAAATGAATGCCGGCTGACTAGGAGCAACTCCTGTATCAGATGTTTATTGGCCTGGAAATTTCAGCAAGGCAGCATAATGAAATGATGACGTTGCCACTACCATCAATAGTGTGTAGTTCACCAGTGCTTAGAAAGAATCATTGCATCTGCTCTCATGCTGTTCACCAGGTTTCGTGTGCTGTCTTGGGGGATTGATGTTCCACTATGTTCATGTAGGTCTGCTGCACATTGGCCTACTGCCAGCATTTACTCAAAACTTGAAAGCATGTTGTCATTAGCTCACAGATCCTGCTATTGAATTGCTAGCCCGGTGTGGCAGGAGATTGGGTCCCTCCGGCCTCACAGTCCGGGAACCAATGGTGAACAATAGGTAAATCGATTCAGTTGCTCTTCACGCACATAGTTTCACGCTTTATTCCGGTGTCATCTATGGAGCCTGGACTAAGATACCTGCCGGACCCGCTGCCGGACTATGATTACTTTCAACCGGTCTAATCAATCTTTCACTTGCCAGATCAATATCTTACTACAAGCCGAAGACAATGGAGTGGCGTGAGGGAGTTGGGGGCGCGCCGGTGCTAGAGGGGTGGGGTGTGGTGTGGTGGGGGTGGTCGTCGGGTTGTCCAAAACATGCTAGATACACGGTAATTCTGCCAGGGATGTAAACACCTTCCAGAAATTGCCCACAAACGCCTCCTCACCCCCCCCCCCGAACTCTTCCTGTTTTTACTGTTTTTTACCGAATGTAAACATCCAAATTGTTTTCAAACTCGTGGAAGTGATTCAGTAAGGGTCCTTGTCATTAATGTCTTTTTTTCATGCCATTATGGTCCCTTTAAGTGCACAATAATGTACATTCCCCGTATACGTTTTCCGAAGGGCGCACACACCAAATAATGCACCATTCAAAACACACGTTAATGACGTTAAAAATAACTCATTTTGCAATCCACGTGAACATCGAATATAGCATCGTCCTCAGAACCCAAGAAATTATCAGAAGTGATGATATTTTGGGGTTCACAGGAGCTACATTTTCGTATTAATCTGGAATTTTAGTGCTGGTTTGGACGTCATGAGCGATACGAAAATATTGCCCCATTTTGTTGTCGACCAATTAAGTCTACGCAGTACTCTCTAGACCTTACAAAATCACCTTTTGGCTAGCACGGATTGAATTTCGCACGAAACTCGTAGGATATTGGGTTTTGTATCCCATCAAGAATAAAAAAAAATGTATCAAAGGCCCTCCACTTTAAAGCATTTTAAAGTGTATTTCAACTCGATGTGCTACATCTGCAGAGCGTTAGATGCCAATCTAACGTTAGAACTTGTCTGTCCTAACGTTAGATCCTGTCCGCCAACGTTAGATTTTTCCGCAGGCGTTAGATCAACTTACGCTATCCGCATGGCCGTTTAGTCAATCTACGCGTTAATTTTCGATCCAGTCGCGTTAACCCTCTGTCTCGGGGGCGTTAGAAGAAAATAGTCTATTTGCCAGCTGGTGTGGATGGCCGACGGCATCTTACACACACACTCCCCGCTTATGAATTGCAGTCTTTCTGCCGTGCAATGTTTAAAAATCAAATTCCCAACACACAAAGTACTTGAACCAAGGCTATCAAATAATTGTTTTCGTGTTTGCTTAATGCGCCGTGCAAATAGGACATGAGTGATAAGATTGGCATGCCCTTGGTAGTACGCATTGTGCCGAAATACCAAGACACAAATAAGTCTGTCTATGTAAATACCCGGGTTCGTGCCGACTTTCCCTCCTCTCGAACCACCCAAAGTACCAGGGCATATAGCGGCCAGGCAGAGAAGGGAAGTGTAAAAGAAGGTCCTTTGGTGTGCTTTGACTAGCCTTTGCCAGCATGCGGTAAGAACTAGCTTATTCTCGCACTTTTCGTACGCTATGGCCCTTCCGTGAGAACTTTCTAAAATTTAGAAAGTGCATTTTACCAACATTTTGAGACATTACTTCCAATTTCTCCTTTGGTGCAATAATGGACCCTCCACTGGGTTAAAAAGTCCTTGGAATTAATTTTCTGGACTCAGTTGTAGTGTAAATTCTTGAAGTTTTTGAGCAGTAAGAAATCACAACAATATTTGCAGACACGCCGGACATTATAAATCGTTGATAAGCCTGACTTCACATTATCAGCCTTTTTGCAACACAATCCATCGCGCTGCTCACAGAACAACGTCCCTTCCGTGCGTTATATGTCAAACGAGACACTCAGCTAAGATCACACCCATGTCAAAATTCCAGTTGATCAATTTTAAGTTGTTCCATTTTCCATATTGGAACTAACTTGTTTCAACTGTTTTAACTGGTCTTAACTGAGTTCAAATGGTCAGTAATAAACCTAGTTGAAAATTGCTCCATTTTCCGTCACGGATGAATCAACTGATTCAACTGATTCAACTGATTTCAACTGTTGATCACTGGTTCAACTGGTCCAGTTGTAACCAGTTCAACTGGGATCAACTGGAATTGTGACCTGGGACAAAACTGTCGCCGCAGCTGTTAGGTGCTAAGTCCTTTAAAACGCGCCCAATTGGGCTGCTTTTGACCATCAAATAGTGTGCTCAAAGCGCCTTTTTCGGCAGGACTCGGTAGAGACGTGTTTTTTTTGACACAATAGAAACCAATGATTGGGCAATTTTCCCCACACTGGCCGCGCGTGCACGCCTAACTGAATTTTTGTTAGCAACACTGGAGAATTGCAACAACACGTTTGATTCATTCGACTCGGGAGTTTGCGTGCACAAAATTTGTTAAATATATTACACTTCCAGTGCCGGTTTACTTAGAAACAAAGGGTGATATGAATACAAGGAAGAATGCGCACAGTTTTGGTTACAAGTATTGCAGCATTTGTATAAATTTAGAGATTTTCGTCTGAGAGGTCCTCTTTCGCCCCCGAGCAAATTGACCCTTTACCAGTCCGACTGATATTTTATATCAGGCGGACTGGAAGCTGAGTCTAGGTAGAACACTTTTTCGTTTTCTCTAGTTCCGACAGACACGACTCAGCCTAGCCTACATGATAATGATGATGATTGGTGATTGTAGGCTACTGTGCGCCAAGACTGTGACTGTGCACTAGTCCCAATAGGTATAGTACCTAGTCCTGCTGAGCATGACTCCTCCTTATGGACAATTTCATTATAATTATCATAATGCCATTACTTAATCAATGGAGGAGTCTGCCAAAATAGTGTGTACCTGATATGACAAATTTATGTCTCACATTGTCCATTAATTTTTTCACGCTTCATGTGATTAAATATTACCTGATTCCACCTTGAAAGTTATTCCTTTAGAGTGTTATCAACCCAATAGTCGTAAAGATCTTCATCACTTTTTTATGAAGTGAAATTTAATGAAATTTCAAGACTTGTAAGATTCTGACCTGTGACTAAGTCCTGAGTTTGTATTGCCGGGTGCTTAATGAAAGCTTTAGCTAGTAACTTTTAAATTGGGATATTACTGGTGCTAAAGGTAGTAGAGTGTTTAGCGAAAGCACCGGTTTTATATGAAAATTGAGGTTACATGTTTTCAGTGGTCGAAATTTGAAGGCTTCACAAATGTCACAGCTGATACCCATAATGTTTTGGGACTTCACTATCGACTGGTACAGGCATACGTTAAGAAACTCATGTGAAGTCCCACTTATTGGGACGAGTATATTAACACACACTGCCATAGTAAGAAAGTCGTATCAATGAAATTCCCACTGAGTGTGGATGGAGCAATCATGCATGATAAACCTGCAAAATTACTTGCAATAACCATGTTATAATGTAACATGTCACCTGCTCATCGGTCGTTCGTAGTATTTTGGTAGTACTTGGTAACTGTTTAAAGGTTAAGAGTCACTGTTGGGACAGCTACATCACTTTGTGTATCATGTGTATTGGCAATAACAGACAGGAATCATATCAGTTTCATGGTTAGCTATAATGAATTGTGATGTACTGTCATGACAGGCTGTGCACTTGTGGAAGTCCCATACATGTCGTGTGGGTGTAGTGTCCATGTCCGTGGACTAACGCCATGCCTAGGGCATACCTCTTTCATTTTCAAGTTCAAGGGTGACCGTACAATCACGCACTCTGGCATTCCTCAACATTTCGCCTTTATATTGCAGCATAAATGGTTAGGTTATGGCACACATTTATAGACAGAAACTAACACACCATTGACACTAGTCTTTGTGCGCATGTGTAAAAATGCCACTGTTTTAAGCCAGTCATGCCAGTGCGTGCAGTTTTATGGTGTAACAATAACATCATCATATTTAGAATTAAAAAAATTCTACCACAGGAAATCGAATTGTCAATTTGGTACTTTTCCCATCGACGTGTGGTTTGAAAAGTAACAAAAGAACGGGTCCCTTTTTTGTGTAGGCTATAGTTGAAAATAAAGTTAGACCCCTTTTTATTTCAGATTCTTGATCAGCATGGTTTTAATACCATAATGGAAATTCTTAAAAATTCTATCGCGGAGTTCACTATAGTCGCTGGATTTAATTCTCGGACAGAATCAAATATACGCGTTAAAATGGCAGGGATAGCGCACATAGCAAACGCGATGTGTAATTGGTCAAAACATGCGCTAAAGCACTGCGTGCGCGGCGGCCTCTTACAGGGGCATATGATGGGTGTGTGTAGCGACTGTCTGAGAATAAGAAACCAACAACATATAAAACCCTTAAAATTGCAATTTCACCAGAAAACGGTGAGCGATATTCAAATCAAACCACTGGTGTGCGCATGTGCACGTATAAGGTGGTGATTAAAATACACATGCAAACAAGTTCTGTCTGAATGCGTTCACGTCACTGACGGAGGAAAGCAAGACACTGGCGATGAATTTAGATTTGTCCCATGGGCCATAGGCTGTGACTGTAACTAACAAGGCAGGCTGTATTGTGAGGACTTACCATGAGCCACAGTATTACCAACAACTTTCATGTACATACATTGATATATACTGCCATAGACCACAAACTGACACAAAGTATGCTGATTGTAGTTTTGTGGTATATGCTCAGTAGTTAGATAAATCCCTGGATAAAGCATAACTATACCAATTAGAGGACTTTCATATACCACCCAAATACCACAGTATAAACAACAAAACTGGCACCATAGGCCACAATGTATAACCACCCCAGGCACACTTGGTAGTCAATGGTAAGATCACCATGCCACAAAACTATCACAAAATATTGTAGATTCTGTAAGTACCAATATACAACCAAAATACCACAATATCACATTGTGGGGTATATGACTACTATAGGGTAACTTGGGAACAATGACCTTGGACCCGAAAACCGGAGTGTCCTTGTGAAACCGGAAGTGTGCAGCAGGTGAAGAACCGGAATTAGGTCATGGCGTAAAATAGATTGGATGCGCTTTGTTCCGTTGCCCTATTGTTCGTTATAAATTGTGGTTAACCTTGGCCATTCTTTTTGTTTGTCGATGGTTGTTTGTTACTGTTTTTGTATTGTTGAGGGGGTTGGATGTGACAAACGAAATGTCATCGCAACAAGTATAGAACACGTTGGAACCCATTGCGCATTTACCTTATCATTATTACCAAACCGCGTTGGTATAGATTCTGTCTGAGAAGATCGTTATTTTTTCTTATTAACACATTAAGATGGAAGTCAACCAGAACTGTTGAGATAGTGTACTCGGAGGATTAATACTGCAATTTATCGAAGTTGTAAGAAGTTCGTGTAATGGGTTGTTTGACAAAGCACGGGAGTCAAGATCAGCATGAATGTATGGAACCTGAGGGGAAAACATTCTCGCGCCTTTATGGTTCGCCGAAGCTGAGGAGAAGTGGATAGGAATCGTGTTCGTATGATTTTTTGGAGGACTTCAAACAATTAGGTATGGATAGCGTTTACTAGAAGTGGATAGTTCGACAGAATTGGCTGAACACAGACTTTGACGCGCAAGGGTAACGGTCTATAGTATCGATTTATGGAGAAGAGTGTGTTCTTTCACACGGATTAAAAGGTTCTTTGGAAAAGAGATTGGTGGCAAGATTTGAACCGTGTGTTATGTTGTGTGCTTGTGATGTCATCATCTAAATATAAGTATCGATCACTCCAACGAAGCTGGTTCCAAATGGTTTCAATGGGATGGACAATAGGGGACCTAACTTTTAATATATAAAACGGAGTGCTTGGGAGAACAACACATCGTGTTATTTTGACTGTTTGTGCTACCTCAATGGCAAGGGAGGCTCTAAATGTGCAAATATGTGCTTAAAGTGCAACATATGTGACTAAATGGTAACGGAATGTGCTAATGGGGCAAAATTATGTGTAAATGTGCAAGAAGAGTGCTAAATGTGCATCGTGCTAATGTTGGCATCGTGCTAAATGTGCACCATACGTGCGAAAGTGCAAAATGTTGCTAAATATGCAAGGAAAGAGCAAAATGTGAGCGGTTTTATTTTTGCATCTTTAAAAATATTAGTCATTTGGGATTACCAACAAAGAGTAAACATGGAAGTTGTTTCCCAAACTCAAACCCTACCAATTGCCAACGTATGTGGCAAAAACTTTAGCCGAAAATATACCTTAAGGAGGCATATAGAAAATATACACACTGGCGAAGAATTCTAAAATGAACGAAGGGGTTGATGATGTGATTTGGACACTGACGATATTGAATCCGAAAATTCTAAACCCGAACTGAAAAGTCGTAGGATTAAACTTGACTCAGAAGATACTGAAAGTGAATCTTCTCGAGATGAAGAGAAGATGAAGAAGGAGACGTATCCGAAGAAGGGACGCTTCTGGCTCTGAAACGGGGGGAGATGATGAGGTCTCTGATGAAGAAGAGTCTAGCTCTGAATTGGAAGACAATATCACCTATCAAGACTGGTTGGAAGAGGCTAAAGAAGCCGGCTGACCGAGATGTGATGAAAATATGAAAAGTACATCAATGAGGGTATGAGCGAAGACCAGGCCCAAGAAAACGCCAACGAAAGACCCTAGTTCGGGTGTCAAGCAAGTTTTTTTTTGTTTTCAAATACTACAAGGATTTTTGTCAAGTTACCTTCATTTGAAAGTCCGGACGATACGCTGAAGAGGTTTTGGAGGATCTTAAGAAAATCAAAAATTAATCAAGGCATGTACGTATAGCAAAGCCCCTGAACAGAGTAATGTCTAAACACCATGGTAAATTTTGATGGATGTTTTCCAACCAGATGAAGAAGAATATAAGAGGCTGATGATGAAGATGATGATGACGACAGCGCGGTTAAAGACTAGTACGAGACTTTACAGTTTAACCACACTGTCCTCTATTTCAAAATAAAAAAGTAGTTTTCTCTGTTAGGCCATTTAGGGAACCTTCAATTAATTTTTTTTAATGTAATTGGGGTTGTAATAATGTGTACTTACGTAAAATGAACTATCGAAGTGTAAAATGACAATATGTATTCAATTTGACAACGATATTGGTTGGATAGAACTCTTACATAATTTATATAAAATAAGAATGAATATACCAATTTCACATAAAAATCATAATTTCACATGTTTTTGACTGTTGTGAAAATTTACAAAGACTTGGCATGATGTAGTTTGTTTAAAATAAAATGGAAAATTAAAATTAATTACGTTGTATTTAAACTCATTATTTTTGTCCATGTGTGCGGAAGTGTGGGTTGGTGTATTTTTGTACTCTCTTTATGAGTGTGTGTGTGTGTGTTGCGTGCTGGCATGCGTAGAGAGTTTCATGTGGTTGGGTTGTGTTATGAAGGGTTAGTGTTGGAGGGCATGAGTGAAGTGTGTTGTGTACCTGCCGGTGTTGTGGGGGTATGTTTTCTGGTTATCTTCCGTGGTGCGTGGTGCTCTGTATACTCGCGTTCTCAGATCTATGCCCCCTTACCATGTCGGGCGGATGTGAAACAATTCCATCAATGAGGCAGCAGGACTTCTTTCTGTTAAAATCATGTTGTCACGTATTGTGAGCAATGTTAGGCCTGAAATACACATAAACGTGCGTTTCCATGCATTAATGAAATTGTATTGAGTGCGGCAGGTGAGTGAGTTAAAATGACCGGAGTGTGCCTCCAAGATAGATCCAGTGTGGCACGTGCATTTGAATTCCTTTATTTTCCTCCCGGTAGAGCTAGGGATTGATCCCATCTCCGACTTAAATTGAGAATAGGTACAAACTCCAGGGAGCGAACGTATCAACGCAACATCCGAGTAAGACGATATGAGTTTTAGACCTGATGAATATGAGACTACATGGGCTATAAGTAGTCTCATCTTCATCTGGTCGAAATCTCATATCGTCTCTATCTCGATTTGCGGTTGATACGTTCGTCCCCCTGGAGTTTTGGCCTATTTCAATTAAGTCGGAGAGGGATCAACCTGCTCTACCGTAAAATGAAGAATTCAAATGCACGTGCCACACCGGATTATCTTGGAGGAACTCCGGTCATTTAACTCACTCACCTGCAACTAAATACAAGTTTCATTCAAAGTGCATGGAAACGCACTATAGTGTATTTCAGTCCTTACAGTCTCACAATAATTGAACATATTAACAGAGTCCCGCGCCCTCATTGAATGTCACCTCCGCCAAGAATGGTACGGGTCTATATCAGATGAACGAGTATAATATCACCACTCACCACTAATATCACCACTAATAAACAACCCACACACCACTCATACACCCACACATCACCATGCCCTCCAACTGCACAAACCTTCATACACACCCACACATGAACTTCTATCGCATGCACGGCCCGCACCCACAAACACCATCATAAAAGACACACAAATACACCAACACACATCCCCGCAACACTGGACAAAAGAATGATAAATACAACGTATTACTATTTCCATTTGTTTTCCATTTTTATTTTAAACAACTACATCCATTGCAAAGTCTTTGTATTTTCACAAACAGTCACAAACCTGTGAAATTATGATTTTTTATGTGAAATTGGGGTATATTCATTCTTATTTTTCAATTATACATTATGTAAGAGTCTATCCACCCCAATATCGTGTCAAAATTGATCATATTGTCTTTGATACCTTCGATAGTTCATTTACGTCAGTACACACGTTATTAACCACCATACATAAACAACTAATTAAGGTTTTCCCTAAATGGCTAACAGAAGAACACTATTTTATGTTGAAATAGATACAGTGTTGGTTAAACTGTAAAATCCTTCTGTTCTAGTCTTTACATCGCTGTCGTCCATCATCATCTTCATCATCATCAGCATTTATATTCCCTCTTCTCTTTGGCACAATCCTCAGAAATTTACCCTGGTGTTTAGACATTACGTCTATTCAGGGCTTTGTTTACGCTCATGCCTTTATTAACTTTTTCTTCAAGATCCTCCAAAACCTCTTCATTAGTATCGTCCGTCCTTCAAAATGAAGGTACCTTGACAAAAATCTTGTAGTTATTGAAAAAAACTTCTTGACCACCCATAGGGTCTTTTCTGTTGGCTTTTCTTTTCTGTGGCCTGGTCTTCGGTCTCATCCCTCATTGATTACTGTTCATACTTTTCCACTCCACATCTCTTCAGCGGCTTCTTTAGCCTCTCCCCAACCAGTCTTGATAGTGATATTGTCTTCCAATTCAGAACTAGAGCACAAATCATATCAAAATCACTACATCATCATCTCCCCCCCCCCTTTCAACCAGAAGCGTCCTGCTTTTCGATACGTCGCCTTCTTCAATCTTCTTCTTCATCTCGAACGATCACTTTCAGTATCTCTGATTAAAGTTTAATCCTTCGCCTTTTTCAGTTCGGGTTTAGAATTTTCGGATTCAATATCGTCAGTCGTCCAAATCATCATCAACCCTTCTTTCATTTTAGATTCTTCGCCAGTGTGTATATTTTCCTCATGCCTCCTTAAGGTATATTTTCGGCTAAAGTTTTTGCCACATACTTGACAAGTGTAGGGTTTGAGTGTGGAAACGACGTCCATGTTGACTCTTTGATGGTAAATCTCCAAATGACCATATTTTTAAGATACAAATTAAACCGCCTCACATTTTGCTCATTTCCGTGCAAATTTAGCCCACACATTTTGCACATTTAGCACAATGTTGCACATTTAGCACGGAATTTCACATTTAGCACTCTTCTTGCACATTTAGCACATTTTGGCCCCATTTAAGCACATTCCGACACATTTAGGGCAATATAGGTTTGCACACTTACACATATTTTGCACATTTAGCACTCTCCTTGACATTTAGCACATAACTTCACAAAATAAACGATTGTGTCCTTCCCAAAGCCAGTCCGTTTTATCTATTAAAGTATAGGTCCCCTATGTCCATGCCCGGTTGAAAAACCAGTTTGGAACTCAGCGTCTTGTATCGATATTTATATTTAGATGATGACCCATACATAAGCACACACACCATCACAGCGTCAATCTGCGCACCAACTCTTCCGAAGAAACTTTTAATCCGTGCGAAAGAACACACACGCTCCGTAAATCGGATACATATAGACCGTTAACCCTTGCGCGTCAAAGTCTGTGTTCAACCAATTCTGGTCGAACTATCCACGTCGAGTAAACGCGTACCATACCTAAGTTGTGCGAAGGTCTCCAGAAAAATCATACAACACTATTCCTATCCCGCTTCTCCTCAGCTTCGGGCGAACCATAAGGGCGAGAATTTTTCCTCAGGTTCCATGCATTCATGCTGATCTTGACTCCCGTGCTTTGTCAAACACCCATTACACCGACTTCTTACAACTTCGATAAATTGCAGTATTAACTCCTCCGAGTACACGTATCTCAACAGTTCTTGTTGACTTTCCATCTTTACTTTTTTCTAAGAAAAATCGATACTTTCTCCGGACAGAATCTAGAACCAACGACGGTTGGTACATAAATGAGAAATGTAAAATCGCAATGGTTCCAACGTGTTCATACTGTTGTATGAACATTTCCTTCTTTGTCCCAACCCCTCAAAATACCAAAAACAGTAATAAAAACAACCATCGACCCCCCCCCAAAAAAAAAAAAAAAAAAAAAACAAAAAAAAAAAAGAACGGGCAAGGGTTAATACCCAATTTCAATAATAACGAAACAATATGCAACGGAACAAAGGCGCGTCCAATCTCATTATACGTCCTACCAATTCCTGGTTCTTCATCTTCATCTTCACCTTCTGCACCTTCCGGTTTGACAGGACAACTTCCGGTTTTCGGGGTCAAAGGTCAATTTGTTCCCAAGTATACCCTATAGTAGTTTTCTGTCCAATTCTACTTTTTAATTTTTTCACATGCGAGTAATTTCTGATTAGGGAACAATCGATTATCAGGTAATCGATTTATTGAAATGAATGTACATAACAATAGATATCTTCTATGAGGATGCACTAGTAAGTATACTACTAACAACTACACAACTTCAAACGAACTAGAGTCCGCAACATGAACAACCAAATATAAACCCACCTGTCAATAGATGTTTGTTTAATTTACTGGTTTAGGATTTGGTGGCCCTGGTACATATTCTTGTCCCAGACCTTAACTATCATTTTCTGACATGTAAACGAAAATTGTTTAATTGACTTTTATTTCATCATGGGAGCACGTGGATACTGGTTAAGATATTCGCCTTTGTTGCAGAAGTTCACCGGTTCAAATCCCGGTTGGGTCACTTGCCAGAATTTAATCGGTTAGTAAATTCTGGGGGAACGTTATGCAGTCGGGGAGAAGAAGGAAAGGGAAACAGTTGGAGCAGGGCACGGAGTAAGAAGACGGGTGTCGGGGGCGATAAAATCGGGAAATAAGGGGGAGGGGAGGGGAAGGTAGGTGATAGAGAGCGAGGTGATGAGCAAAGCCGAAAAGAAAATGGGAGGTGAAAGGGTCCCACGTACAGATATAAGGCTATGGTACATGATACGATGTTGGCCTTTTAATTAATATTTTGTTGCGCCGACTGTGGATTACTTATTTCTTTCACTTAAATTTAAAAAAAATATTATTTTAACCAGGAAAAGCTTTGTCCCCACATGAAAGGGTGCACAATTATTTAGAAAAATGAATAAATGCCAACTCAATTTATTTTTAGAATATCAGTGACCAATGGATATAATAACCACCTCAACATGCTCAAGCCAACAATAGGGCCCTAATATACTCAATAATCGGCCCGGAACACACTTCAATCACAATTCTTTTACATCTGTTCAATTGTTTAATTGTGCACGCAGTTGAACCGATTTCGAATGTTATGTCCTTGCTTCATTGGCGTGAGTTCTTTCCTCGTTCGCGATAAAGAAACCTTGGATATTCTCTATTTTTACAATCATTATGATTAATAATTTTTTTCGAAAAGAAAATGTAAAGGACAAAATTCACGAAAGAAAGCCCATTGCAAGGCGACCTATTTTTGCATACCTAAAAGACCAAGTTATTGTCTTTAAAACCCTATTTCTATTCAATTTACAAGAAAGCCAATAGTATTTTCAGCGACTACAGTTTTAAAAATCATGAGCGAGGTGAATTGTGGCCCTTTATGTTATGAACAGATACTATAGGAGATTCATCCAAAGCGATCTTCAAAACACGTGACCAGATCGTTCCACTGGCCAAGACAGGATGTTCTCAGTCGAAACGAAATGATGGAAGCTTGAAGTCTATGGAGCTCACCCAAAAAAAAAAGGAGATTACTTTCTCTTACTTTCAATTCACTGCCGAAAATCACGGGAGGTTAATTCGCTAGCTATCAATGGACTAATACCACGATGTACTCATTCTGTATCCGCTAATCTCAATAACCATGAAACTCGCGGAAATAAGAACGATTAGATAGCTGCTGTTTGTGATACATGAAACATGGGTCACATTGATTAAATATTGTATAGATGTTATACAAATAAATACTGTCACAGACAGAGCAGCTATCGACTTTAATAAACGAGAGATAGGCCTAATGGTACGATCATCATTTTGTCCGATACCCCCACCCCGGGGGCCCATCCAAGGCATAAAAGATCGCTTTTCGATGAATATACTATAGGATCAATAGCCGTATTCAATAGCCAGCATGTTGGTGGACAAGATGCCACATTCCAGTACTACAATTAACCTGTCAATGATCCCTGTGCACTCGCTTAAACATGGATCGATTGCCAGCTTATGTATTGTAGTCATGGAATGTTGCATCTTGCCACCACATTTGGTGGCTGACTTCCGATGTGAATACGGTTATACGTGGAGGTTAATACAATTGAGATAGCTTGAAATTGTTCCGCAGGGTGGGCAGTAACAATGGACCTGCATACCCTGATTAGAAAAGATCCGAAACGTTTTAAGGTGATTGTTTGAATATCATTAGCTCTATTGTTCGCTTCAGTTTAAGGGTTACTTTGGTCACTGAATTCTGGAATGAGTTGACGTTTATTCATTTTTTTAAAATAAGTGCAATTTTCATTGGGGATGACAGTTTTCCTGATTTACATATATCTTTTAAATTTTAGTGAAGGAAGTGGGTTATCCTCAGTGCTTAGCACGGAAAGATGGTCACTCGCAAACGTATCCACGGCCTAATAAGGCGGTAATCCATGACCTATACCATGTCGTTTTAAGAGAATGGACAAGTAGAGTGGTTTCATGTTGGGATTACTCTGAGCAGGGGCGGCGCCAGGGCGGTGGCAAG
This sequence comes from Ophioderma brevispina, assembly GCA_023653785.1. Taxonomy (NCBI): domain Eukaryota; kingdom Metazoa; phylum Echinodermata; class Ophiuroidea; order Amphilepidida; family Ophiodermatidae; genus Ophioderma; species Ophioderma brevispina. Next base: position 22,862 of record JAMKCH010020199.1, read on the forward strand.
GGGGCGGCCGCCCCCCCCCCGAGATTTTCAAAATTTACAAAACTTAAAAAAACCCAAATTTTTGCGCAAAAATTAGAGGTTTTAACCAAAATGAGTTCATTGTGTACTGTTTCGCCCCCCCCCCCCCCCCCTTATGATGTTTTGCCCCTCCTATGATTTACCAGGCGCCGCCCTGCTCTGAGGGCACGTTTATAATTAATAAAATAAACTGTTCGTTTTTAAGTATGACCTAGTGCTATAGTCAACTAGAAGTTTAAGCTCCGGATCTTTAATCCTGAGCCCCTACGTAATCTTGAAATTAATATTTGTATCATTTTGCAGAAAGAAAAAGGTCACAATCAGGAGTCATCAACACAGTCCCCGACTCCACAAAACTCCGACAGAAATAAAGATACTATACAAAACCAAACAGCGATGAGATCGGAAAAGTTCTCTACGGCCGATTTGCTATCGGTTCTGTTTATGTTTGCTCCAATGGCGGGTATATAGAAATCCTTACGCTGCGGGGCGGCTTTATGTTCCTCCTGGTGCACTTCCACAAGATAGTCGCCAGGAAATCTTTCATCTATCGCTCACGATGTGAAGAGACGACCACCACTAACCTCTCCGATTGTCCGGTGTGGGACCACCTGGTTTGACAATTCAGCGAAACATATTGGTTGTTGTCTTTCATTCCCATCCCTTCACGGCCGTTCCCCTTTTGAGGTGTTCACTAACCACATCGGATGACGATATCTTTCGGGATGGACAAACCTATCCAAAGACGCCGGAGAAAGATTGTTTCAAAAGACCAATGCTGTGGGAAATATCCAATTAATGCTTGAACATTTCCGCGACTTCAAAACTGAAGAAAAAAACAGCAAAAGGACATCCACAAAACAGTCCGGCCTCAACAGCTCGGCGCGTTTGGCAAACCATTTCAACCCGGTCAAAACTATTGAAATGTATGTCGTTGTGCGATGGATCCTTCATTTCGAAAGGTAAATTCTACAACAAAGAACGTTCAGGTGGTTTATAATACTCTTACCAAAAATATATTTCTTAATTTTACACTGGGACTTTTACAAAAAGATGACTCTTTCACATCCTTTACGGAGGTATAAACTTAATTTGATGAAAAAAATATCATAAACTATATTCCAACATGTACAGATGTGTGTCTCTGGGTTGAATTAACATTATCCGTGGCGTAAACAGCTTTTTTCGGGCCGGGGGGGGGGGGGCCAAGGGGGGGGGCACAGTATTTTCAAGGGGGGGATTAGCATATATTAAAATTTGTAGTATATGGACCTATGAATACACTATTTTAGGGGGAAAGGAAAGAGGGGGGAAGATTCCCCACAGGGGGGCAGTCTGCCCCCCCTGACCCCCCTATGGGTACGCCACTGTAACATATTCACTTGTTACAATGTACAACACCAGTTTTTCAGCATTTGGATTGGATTGGGTAATGGCGGGGAGTTTGAACAAACTTCAGAAACTCCTAAATACTGCCATGCGCATAATTTGAAATGGGCCCCATTTCGTACACACGTGGTAAAAATCTATTGGGTTTTATGAATTCGAAGTCGTATTTCAAAATTTATTGGGTGCATGGTGTGTACATTAATGGTATGGACACCTTCAATACCTGTCAGATTGTTTTTCATTATGGAAATGAAGTGCACGCCACAAGTACCGGCACGTGATCTCTTATAGTCCATTATACAAACTACTTTATTTTTACATTTTACTACAAGTATGGGCGATGAACGTTTTATTCTATAAAAATATTAGGTATAGCAGACTTTTACGGCTTTAAACTGAAATGAAAAAGATTTGACGTTTTAAAATACTGTTTTGTGTTGCATCTGTCTGCAGAAAACTGAAATCGGGATTATTTATTACTTGTGGTATTTGGTCTTCATAATGTAATTCTTTTATATTTTACTTTTTTAGGTACTTGTAGACATTCAATTTATATGTATCTCCCGGATTTTGAACTATGTACTTATGTTGTAATGTGCATGGCCTTCTCAAAATCAACGTTGTGAAGTTGGTTACCCTCTAAAATAGTGTGAAATAAATATAAATAAATGGAAAACCAAATGTTTAGATTATTTCCCCTGTTCACGAGAGGAGGAACGGTAAGGAAGGAGAGAGAGAAAGCGAGAATTATTGCGGTTTATTTCTTAGTGCTAGGAGCAGCCCCTAGAGAAAAATTTAAAAAACACGTTTCTCATGATTTTTTAATACATTCTCCTTTAAAGACACTAGATTTTGAAGTGCCGGCTAGGTACTACCCTCTTTCAAGATAGTAACAGTGCTCTGAAAGTCGACAAGAACGATTGCGCAGAGTAAACGGCGAATCGAAAACAAGGGTGGAAACTTCTGTATAAAGACCAGTACGAGCAGGTATTGCACAGAGTCGTCAAAAAAAGTTTACACTTTTTATGTGCAAATTCTCAAAAGTGGGTTAGACATATCAAAATTAGTTTGGGTATTTTATTAACTACAATATCTTGTGGGAACATGATGGAAAACGGCCTTACAAGCTGACATGACAAAATGGCCGCCATCTAGAGAAAAAAGGCCAAAAGCCACTTGCACACACGTAAGTCTATGGCACTGTGTTGGCGGTCAACGAATTCTATCCACGAATCTTGGTACACACATGAACAACGCACCCCGTCTTTATTGGTGTTTAATAATATACCCCAAACGCAAGAATTAAGGGAATATCAAATTATTTCAAGTTTCTCTTATCAATTTAAAAATAAAAACGGTTGCCAAGATTTCTTCTTTATGCTTCTTGTCCCAAACCATGCAAACATTGAAAAAAAATAAAGCAGCCCTCTTAAGCATTTTGACCAGAAAACCATGCAGTCTTCTTTCAATTTAAAACCCCCATTGAAATCAACTTTCATTATATGTAATGGATTTCAAGTTCGTGTCTCGGGTGAGATATTCTGTCATTCATTTTCAAACGGTAAACACTTCACACAAATCGAAGGGTGGTCAGTGTTGTACGTAAGAGGCTCAGTTCCGCAATGTATGAATGACGGTTACCATCATGATTGCCCCATAGACTTACGTGTTGCAAAGAGGTTTTGACCATTCTCTTTACTCAGCCGCCATTTTCTTATTTGAGCTTTGTTTTCAATGCCGTAATCACCAGGTTCTAAACAAGATATGTAGTTAATAAATATCTTTAGAAATAGGGATATGTCCAAACAATTTCGAGAAATTTGAGACATAAAAGTGTAACTTTTTGGGACCAATCTGTAGTTCGGGTTTTCTTGAATCAAGGTAGTAGCTGTAAGCTGTGTGTGTGTGTGGTGTTGTGGGTTTGTGGGTGTGGTATATACACCTGCGCACAAAAAAGTATCTCGATATGTTTTTCGATCAGTACTGTGCCAAGACCATTTTGAAGTTTCGAAATATAATTGTGTTGCCTAGGTGTTGCTCTTTCCATTAAACACTGCGCTTGATAGAAAAAGCGTGGAAAAGGCTGAGATAGAGTGCCCGAAAGACGCAACCACCCCAAACCAAAAGTTGCAGTTTTTGGATTTTTCAATTTACACATAAGGTTTTCCGACTTAATGAGCGAGAAAGCCTACTTAGCAAATCGATGTGGTCCGCGTATTCGTGTCCAGTACACTGCACTGCCCATGGAAAAAACCTAAACTGACAATTTTGGTTTTGGGGCTTTGCATCTTTCGGGCGTCTATCGCAACCATTTTCTGCACGCTTTTACAAGCCCGAATTATTAAATGAAAGAGCAAGCCCTAGACATAAAATGTATATTTCGAAAACTTTCAATCGGATTTGGCACATACTGATCGAAAACACATGCGAGATATTTTGTGCATGTATGTTAACCCAGATGGTTCTGTGTGTTTAACCTGAACAAATTGCCCACTTATTTCAAAATACACTACACAATTTTATGGCACGTGAATGTAATGGTCCTTGGGTAGGGACCCACAGTTACCCCTATCACGAGGGGGGTCAACGGTCATTTCGAGAGTCATCAGAGGTCGGCCGCAAAAAAAGGTCAGAGTTATCAAAGGCTTTCAACAAGGTTAGTCGATTTCAGACACGTTGATACATTGGACCTTGGGTAAAGTCCCACTTGTGGTGACCTCATGTGACCTTGGTGACCTCATTTGACCTTTGTATCCATTGACAAATCGGACGTAGAAGAACTCATGCGTTCCGGTGAACGCTGTATTTTTAATCATACAGACTCTCGAAGTACTCAGAGATGTATGCCAAATGTCACTTTGTTTGGGTACACGAATCGCAGTAGAGGGATTGACAGGTTTGTCGCAAATGCAAATCATCGCCACAGTGATGAGCAAGAGTAGAACTACCAATTGTGGTCCTTGAGGTAAGGATTTACATTGTTGAAAAGGTGAGCTTCTTGAAATATTGACTCAGGCATTTCTCCAAATACAAAAGAAAACAAACGTCATCTTTTATCCAAGAAGTCTATTATCGCTCCGCGGCCAAAGCGTATATTGGAAAAACCTGCGAATTAAACCATTTTCACAGAACCTTTGATGATAAAGCATTAAATTATTTGCTGACTGAAAAAGTGCTTCTTATTTTGAAGTTATTCACTTACAAGGGTCATGGTTTTAGTGACAAACTAATATATTTTGCCCCGGAGAGGTATACTTGACATGCATAGAGAGTGTGCTCTGTCAACATCGTATGCTACTTTTACTATCCTTAAAAAAGAGCTTATAGAAAACCAACCCAAACTATTGTCTGTCTTTGCATGTACAGGGATGGAAGTCAGCGGCTTTTTTTTTTTTTTTTTTTTTTTTCTTCCAAGGCATGAGTTGGGAAATACAAACGCACTAAGTTGTGCTTCAAGAGATGAGGACAATCCATCAAATATTTTTGCTTACCCAAAAATTGCAATCATGAAAAATTCAACTTTTCAGAGAAATATCGGTGGATGTTTCCATAATTGAAAGTCAAGTTAAAGCTGAAGAGATTCGCTTGTGTAAACTATTGGAAAGGATTATATTCAGGGCATTTTTTTATGGGTGGGGGGTGTAGTGTTGGGCCGACAAAACCAATGGTCCGGATTCAGGATTAATCAAATTTTTCCGGCTCGCTACCTCGCCGGCTAGACCCACAATGTTCAAATATTTTCACTCGGTTCGAAATTTTGAAAGCCGGGGGGGGGGGGTAATCAAAATTCGAATCCAAATACGAGGAGTGGCACGAGAATCAGCCATCAAGAACAGGCTTTGCATTTGCCGACAATAAGGCCGCACTTCACATTGCCTACAGAATTTCTTTAATGGGGGGGGGGGTCACACCCCCCCTCCTGGGGAACGGTCACTGGGATTATGCCAATAGCACAACAGCTTGCTGAGAAAATTCCAGTAAGTAAAAAATGTTATCCATTCAATGTTACTTTCAACAGTGATTATGCTATATTTTAAAGTAATGCACTTATTTTCCATTTACTTCCTGATCAAAAAATCTACAATAGATCTTCATCTACTTTATGCTGCATCGCTACTAAGTTGTGAAAAGACTTAAGATGTGAAAAAAATACTTATTGGAAGCCTGTTAAAAGCATGAATATATTGCGTTTTCTCAGGTAGGATAGGCGACGGCCCTATTGCTTTTAGATCGGTCACACGACAAAAACATTGCAAGAACATCGACAATGGGAAAATAAATAATGTAAAGACGACTTTCAACAATAAATAAAAGGAAATCCTAAATTTATTGAAGCATGGAGCCATTCTGTATTGGGAAAAAACATTGGTATCAGGATTGTATTATTAGGTCACCCTGTAACTGTATATTCGATCAAATGATGCTAGATATTGATTATTATTGATCCACTATTTGCTTAACCAAGTTAACAATGGTACAAGCCGGGATATATTGGTTCTAGAGTGTTTTTATCAACGAATTGAACTGTTCCTCAATATATCTTAGGATTCCGAGAAGAAAAACAATTAGCAATAAACCTCTGCGTAATAAAACACATCAACGACACATTGCTTATACTGAAAAAATCCTATGTGAAGAGACAAAAAACAAACAACTGGAAGATTTGGTATTCATGTTGTATAGGTAATAAATGCTCTGGCCTAGACTTTACCTGTTTACCAATGGTACATAGCTGTCCTAGTAATATTTGGTGGGATACATTTAGTGACAAACAGACTAGAAAGCGGGTACGAATATGTTTGTTTTTTGTTATTGTTGGTAAATATGAATATTGTATATTGCACTATACGCAAGTAAATATTATTAAAAACATAAATAAATTTTTTTTCCACAATTTTTCCCAATTCCTCTACTTGTTGTTGGTCAAAAAAAATTACTATAAACATGAATGTTGACCGACACATGACAGATGGGCGGTACTAATGAGGGAATGGAGCGTTTTAAAAGACTAAGAGAATTTTGGCAAAGTTTTTACCACCAAAATGGTTTACATTTATATTCCCATAGAAACAACAGATTTGACGTTCCGCATGCACATGAAGATGAAGAAAATAAAATGGACCATCTGCCGCGTTTTTGGAGAGGTAGGAATAAATCTATTATACAGATTTGAGTTGGTAGTTGTCACATAACCACCAGCTATTTTCACATAAGTATTCCACCTCACGGGGTTGTACGTAAATATTCATGTAATATCAACGGGTGTGCATGTTTCCACTGCGAATAACATCGATCCGAATTGAAATTAATTCACATTGTCTCTCGGTCCTGACAACCTCCCTATACAAGTTGTACTGTTATTGGTCAAAAGAAAAACAAATACTATTCGACAGATGGCTCTGATACATGAGGAAAAGTACATTGAGTGTTTTAAATGACGTTGGTGGATTTTCGTAGGCCTAACCGAAATGATTTATTCCAACAGAAACGCAGATTTGACGTTCCTCAAGGTGAAGATGAAGAATAAATGGACCAAGCTGCCGCGTTCTTCGAAGAGGTAGGATTTATATATTAATATAGAAATTTGAGTTGTCAATATGACAAATAGAAATATTGTACTATGGCAATAGAATAAAAACCACACACGCGGTTTTTTCTTCTATCTTGGGAAAATGATGGATTTGAGGGCTCATATTTCCAGACGACAATGAGAAAACTATGGCCTTTCAATCGATATCAACATTGATATTCAGGGTAAATCAGGTGGTCCCAACACGATCGGAAGAACCGCACCTTTAAAAATCGCTCTATAAAAGAACATTTGCATGGGGGTCAAACAGCTGTGCTCCATGGTTCATTTGAAATTGGCAAATGAATCTGAAAGCACCCCTGTCCCTTCGGAGGGGACGTTAAGTCGTACCCGTGTACAGAGAGTCACACTTGTGCATACATCGCAGGCGCAGCCGTTTCTCATAAAGTAGGGGGTGAAACCTCTGACTGTTCCCAATCCCCCCCCCAGTACTCAAGCGGGCCACGTTCGGATCGCCCGTATCATGCATGACTATCACGCGGCCCCGGATCACTTACACTGCTCAAGTAATCTAACAACCTAAAGCCTTTTATATCAATACTTGCACGAACGAAACGAACCTTTCCCCTACATTAATTGGGACGGAACATACTTCATACTGTCACAGCCCCAACTAAAATTAAAAGGGAAAAATATAATTGCAGGGGCTGACCCAAAAGTCCCCCCCCCCCCGTTCCTAGCCTATGCCTTAGGCACCGTGATCAATAATAACCCAACATTGTTAGTTTTCAAGTAATCCGGTTCGCCGAGTCCAGGGCTTGAATATTTTAGTTTTATATCGGATATCATAATATTAGATGCCAAACTAGAGTTTTTAAACAATTTATACTAATTGGTCCATTCATTACCTCTCGGCCATTACTTTGTGTAATTTGAAACATTCAAACTCTTTATCTGAACTTATTCCTCAACAGGCGAGTGAGAAACTTTCTTCCACATTAGTCTTTGGAAAGAGTTTCTTCGGAGAGCTACATCTGACATACGCCTCATCTTTCAAAAGCCGCGTACTTTGACGTCTGCTGGACTAAACGTCGAAAAGAACCCCCACTACAGATTGGCGGCTTCTTATGCCCGCACTTGGCCTAGATGAAATGAGATACATCAACGGAATAGAAGACAGCAAGGAAGCTGGAGCTGTTGTAGTGCTGAATGTTTTTCCTGCCTAAACGAGCCGAAGCTGGCTTGAAAAATTGTACAATGCGAAAAAATAATCATATAAAAACACCAAGTACCGCATATAGAGCTGCAGAAAGATTTAGAAAGATCAGCCGTCATTTTGCGCGGAGCAGCATCCGAGCATCATCATCGCAAGTTGGCCGATAGCTCCGACCTGGAATCTGCACAGGTGCAGCCTCTTCCCGACGTTACCCACACATCAGCGCATTCACTGAGGGCTAGATGTTCAGTAGTAGAATGGTGTTAATCCAATTATTCGCTTACAAACAAAATGACATTGTGTCAGGCACCAGCATTACGCCGCCACATATCGAATCAACCAAGCAAATGTTCATTCTCAATTCCAGTATAGCCTCAAATACTCCCTTAAATGTTTAGAAAATATACGATTTCCAGTTACGCCAGATCGTCCGACCAATTCAAAAAACGAAGATAATCTTAGAACTTAAAACCGTGGCGTAGCTGGGGGCCGGGGGCAAGGGGCCCATAGCTGGGGGAAGGGGCAAGGGCGTACCCCCCCCCCCCCCCTCACCCCATATTGATGTTTCGTCGGTAGAGGTGAGCCGTCGGTTCACTTTCTTCCGGTCATGATTCCGCTTGCAGTCCGGAATTGCCGGCAAAGTATTAAAGTTTAAACTTCCTGGTTAGCGGCGACAAGAAAATTTTACAAAATCGTGCGAGAATTAGCCATCAGAAGATACATTTAACGCATTTATCAAACCCATTTTTCATGACCAACCCCTGGGCGTAAATTAGGCGGGGGGAGGGGGGGGCCACTGGACACCAACCGCTTCAGATTCGACACTCTCTGGCTGCCCCCCCCCCCCCCCCCCCCCCCTCTCCAAACTGCAAGCTACCCACTGAACTTAAATTGATTAACTTGTATGTGTAGTATGCTAGTTAATGTTGGTTCGGTGTATGTGGCGCCTTGATAGAAAGCAATCTTGAAATAATTGCTTCAGGATTTCCGGGGACCGTTAAAAGCTATTCCAAAATAATTCATTTCGCTAATTTTCTTACTGAGACGCGAAACTATCTGAAACACTAAGGTCATTACTGTGTTAAAGGAAAACCCTAAGAAGAAGCTATTTACAATATATATTGTAAAAATAATTATTACCACATAATCGAGGGTTTCACGAAAATGCATTATTTACCTATAACATGAATTTAATATCCATCTTCAGTCTGGCCATGCGCTATTTCAAATTCACGCTAGTGTATAACAAGTTATGCAATACCACAGTCCGGCAACATTTACGTCACATATTCATAGGAAATACACATTATGAAAGCTTCATGCTGGACGCCCGCAGTGGCGTAGCTAGGATTTCTATTGGGGGGGGGCAGTGTGCATCTCAACCAACAGAAAATGTGTAGGGTCCAGGGGCCCGCCTTTAGGGCCCGCTGTTGGGGTCCAGGGGCGAAGCCCGGTGGGGGTGAGGGGGCGAAGCCCCCCGAAAATTTTGGGTGTTATATGCTTTAAAGTGTCTTCTGAGGGCTTAATTTTTGTACTGATTTTTGTAAAATTTACTTGTCGTACGCTGACATTGAACTTTAAAACCTACACTTTGCCGACAATCCGTCCTTGCCAGTGCCATGACCTGAATTTTTCAAGTGACCGGACGGGCTCTTTTCAACCGACGAATCAATTATTGGGGCCGCGACCCCCCCTCTGGCTACGCCACTGTGTAAGGTATGATGCTACTGTGCCGTCCGTATTGCATAAAACGCATACACAAGCGAGAATTTTCAATAGCGCATGGTCAGATAAAACATTTATTCATTTTGATGTTTTGGTATAATTCCGTTTTTCCATTAAACTACTCGATATGTGTCCATTATGTATTTTTAGAGCAAGGTAATTCTTAGACAGGTTCTCCTTGAAAGGAAAATGTTCCAATAAGAAATCATTGTAATGTGCAATATTCGTTGTTTTATCATTCTGTTCCCAACTACTTATGTCAGTAACAGAGGGTGAATACCTTTCAATTCTTATGATAAAGTATGTAAATTTCTTAGGGAATCTCTCTCTTGGATTGAATTCCTTACAAGAATCAGTCCTCAATAATGTCAAGATGTATTTGTTATATTTTTATCACACATTACTATTGCACTTTCCTCCTTTTGGTGCAGTTTGAAAAGCCCGGCTCATATTGATTGTCTGCCATTTCTATTTTTTATCTGCCAAAGTGACGTCAAATGTCACATCTAGAGGGTTAGTCCTCATGTAGTAATTGTATAGTTGGAAAAGCCATAGTTCTAAATGTCTGCCAGTTCTATTGTCTGCAAGTTACAAATCACATGTCACAATCCTCTATAGGATTAGCCCCATGTAAGTATGGTTAGAAAGCCCTGGGCTCTATCAATTTCATATATCAATTTTTACACCAATGGTTTTTCCAAGACAGAATTCCATGAGAATCTGAAAATCATGGGTGTAATTTTAAAATGTGTTCTTGTGGTGTTTATAAGGGAGCAAAATTTGTACAGGGTACACGAGTCTGTAACTTATTTTGAAAATAGATACCAATCTGCTTGGTTGCTCATTAGTCTTTCGAAAAGGTATAGTTTGCCATATGTACAACTATGTTATAATACAATAGGCTCAAAACATTCAGGTATTTAATAGAATGGTCCGAGTTTATTGCAACCGTGTGGAAGCATAATAGTCCGGCGGGAGCCACATTCGGGCTCCATAGTACTAACGGAATAAGCGTGAACTAATGTTACTGAAGATTCACCCCTGAATCGATTGCCTTCATTGTTCACAATTGTTCCCGGACTATGAGTACGCCGGACATAATTACTTCTACAAGACCGGGTGTTACAATCGTTCATTGGGGTCATATTAAATAATAAATGTTTTAATAGATTGTGTTTCATGACAATACAATTTTGATTTAGAAAAACCTTTGTTTTGAAATTTTCAACATAAAATAACAGTTTTTCAAATGTATAAATAGCCAAACTTCTCTTGATCTAGTCCTTTTCCCATCGCAAATCTCACCCTGGTGTTTATAGTCTTGGGCTCAGTGACCACTCACTAATATACCTTTCCGGTTCCTACCATAAAGCGCGTCCTTTTGTTTTTAAGAAAATCGCTCATGTGCCATAACCGACGCAGCCCGTAACACTTTAAGTGAACATATGTTAAGAAGGTATTATCGTAGGCTATATTTCCCCTTGTAAAATCCACATCTGTGCCTTCATAAAAATGCTAATTTGACTTCGCTGCATTGAAAAAACAAAATGGTTAATCAAAATACAAAATCATGGAATCGTTTATTTCATAAAATATGCAAGTTTTATTTCCGGGATCAGACGGTTTATGACTGTATTGAAGTACTTATTATGAATTTAACACTTGGTTTTTCTTCCCCTGGCCCCCTGATTGGTACAACAAAACAACAGCATAGAAAGACATGTCCCCGGGGTCCTTACTTCATAATTCGTACAATTTAATCAAGGAACTAAATATCAACTAAACAACATACACCTGGTATTTCCTGACCTCTCCAAGGCATTTGATACCCTTAATCCATGATATTCTTTTATCGAAACCCCTTCATATGATATTCGTGATACTGCCGACGTCGGGTGGTTCAGGACTACCTGGCACATTCTCCCTACCTTGAAATGACATTCAATAGGTGGTCCCTGCTAATACATCTATCTTAATATTAACTCATACACTCCTCTAAATGTTCACTTTATTTAGTTTACACTGATGACATATAAGTTGCCTCGTGCACAAGGGCAATCTTATTTACTTCTAAATCTAAAGACAGTGAACAAAGAATTTGCTATTTTTTTAATTGTTCAGAAAAAAAAAAAAAAAAAAGCAATAAATTATCACTCAAAATTGACCAAACTAATGTTATTTATGATCTTTAAGAATAGATAAGTAACGGTCACATAATGAAGTGTGTTATTAAATTTAAAATACTCAAATCCAATGAGTAATCAACTACTAAGTTTAGGTGAGGACGAGTCTCTCTCCTGGAAAGTCATGTAGCCACTAATTTTCGAAATATTCTGGGTATTTTGTTTAGATTAAAACACGTTTCATCATCACCAATGACCCTTAGATCTATATTCAGTAATGGTTTACCTCGTACACATTATGTATATTTTTTTTTTGGATATTCAATGCAACTTGTCGCTGACTCGCCGAGCACAACACGAATATCTCGAGTAATCTACGGAGGTATCCCGCTGACCAACCCATCCCCCCCCCCCCCCCCCAGGACTCTACCAACTCAACTTTTTTGGCTTCGTTTTATGGTCCTACAACACTTTTGGAGATGTGTAACAAAATAAATTTCCTTCCCGTGCACTCTGGCGATATTCAAGATGGCGTCCAAATGGCGCCAAAATAGGCAAAAAATTAAGAAAATCGGTATTTAAATATCAACAGTAATAAAATTCAATAAAGTACTGTTAGAATATAGTTACCGTCCTTGGCATTTAAATTCTAGTATTTGAAGTTTTTGGCCCTGTTACAATCGCAAGATGGGCCAAATGGCCGCCAAAATAGGCAAAATTAAGAAAATCGGGTATATTTTCTATCAAACAAGTATACTTCCTAAAATTAATGTTGGAATATAGCTGCTTGGTCCATTGGCATTTAAATTCTAGTATTTGAAGATTTTGCCATATCTAAAAAAATCCAAGATGGCGCCAAACTGGCCGCCAAAATCGGCAAAATTAAGAAAATGGGGTATTTACAATATCAAACATGTAAAAAATTGGTAAAATTTAATATATAAATTAGTTGCCATTGTCATTGGCATTTAATTCTAGTATTTGAATTTTTTACTGGCATATAAAAAATCCAAGATGGCACCAAAATGTCCACCAAATAGGCAAAATTAAGAAATAAGGTACTTAATTTCAAAAATAATTGGTGACATTAGATTATGTTGACTGATCATTATTGGGCATTTATTTTCAGTATTTTGAATTTTGTGCCATATCTAAAAATCAAAATGGTGCCCAAAATAGGTAAATCATAAAATTGTAACCATCAGCTCAAAGGCGTAGTAAATCGGGTAAAATAATACATTAATTTACACTTACTTAGAATCCTCAGAACGAAAGTTTTGCCGTTTGATGGAGCCTTTCAGATTTGTTATCGACTATGCCAAACCTCATTTGGACACTTCCCCCAGCACCCCTAGAGGTGTCACAGACTGCAGTATCAGGGGGGTAAACCCCACGTAACCAAGTGTCCACAGGATTGACAACGTGAGCAGAGATGATCATAGCCAAAATCCAGCCCGTCAACAGTTGTGCTTAGTTTTTGGAGATTGGTTTGCTAGCCTGCTGATAGCATTGTTCTCATTGTGTAGGCTCCACTTACCTGGCGAATTCAAATGTACCTTTCATCTATACTGGCCATGGTTTTTCTTTTTACTCTCCAAATCTCGGTTCTTCGAGCTCATTTTAGACCCACGAATTGCGGATGCATGCACCGCCCAACTACTTTGGGCGTATGCTTTCCCATCAAGGCACCCTCCTTGACCTTGACGACAGATGTGTTCCAGCCGATGGGGTCCATATGCAGACTGACCATTTCAGGCAGGTGGACACCACCTAGGCCCTCCAGAACATGCATCATATGCAACGTGCTGGAACTTTTGACAGTGATTCCTGGCACTCGTGGACTTTACCAAAACATATTCACAGCAAAACCCTTAGTCCGCTGCTACAACAGAACATTTAAATCCTACCTGAACGAGGGCGAGGCTCGGTTTGGGAAACCTCCACTGCTGCTAGGGTGCCAAACTTGCAGGTGCACATCCTCATACTTAGATGGCCCCATTGTCCCAGGGTCATCATCACATGTGGACCTGTTCGCGTCTTGTTTGAATAACTAACTTCAAACATACTTTACATGGGAGGGTGGTACAAAAGGCAGTCGAACGGACGCAATGAACGGCGGATTGGTCAAACATAATGGTTTACGAAGCATTTCAGTCACGCCAGGGGCCTAGATCCAAGGGTACTTGGAGTAGGTGTCCCGTCAAAAATTATCTGGTGTTGCTCGTGGCGGCCTATTGACGCAAGCTGGCAGGCAGCCGTTTCCTCGCTGGACAGTCTGCATCGGCTGTGGTGCTCGTAAACAGTAGTTAATCCACTGACAACAACCTAGGCCCGTATAAATAACATTGAGGGTCTCTTTCTAAGACCATACCCCGGTGTTTAGAACTGCCATTGCCACTGTCCCCATGCGCTTGGTCAGAGATGGTATGACAGTTTCTTTGAGTGTGGGGCCCTCTCTGCCCGCCCCATTAAAAGAATGTTTGCG
>JAMKCH010020200.1:0-23095 GCA_023653785.1 Ophioderma brevispina
TAATTCTTCGCGCGAATAAACACAAACAAAATGCACAGAGATCCACGGTATCTGCGTGTGGAACACTCGCACCTCAAAATGCAAAGTCTTTCTTTTGCTGCCGAAAGTGGGTGCTAAATTGAATGCTCAAAGCTCAAGACAGCTTGCACGTAAACAGATCACACGTCAAACCCATTAAATTGATCAGGTCGACCTTGACTGCCATTCATGTATGACAACCCTGGTGATAAGCGAGTTCATGTGTGTAACTGGAAATGATCATGATGACCACGAAGATATATTTTTTGTATGCATCCGCTCCCTTTGTTCATCTTAATTATCATCATCAGGAAATTATAATACGGCCAAAAAGTCATGGGCGATCTCAGCATTTAAGTGTACAACATGAGGTCACTACAAGAACCATAACTATCCCAGTACAGTCCATACTGGATTATAATAATCCTCTCAAGGCTTTAATTTGTTCAGTGATGCGCAATGTTGTGAAAAAAAGCGAGTCAATTTAGCAGAATAGCCCACGGATTGAAATACCTGACGATGATCCCAAGTAGCTTGCATTGCCACTGACTACATAATGCTCATTTTCCCATACACTTTTAGTTTGGTAGTGATAACATTCGAAAATGCGATTCAAAGCCACTATAACTAGGTCATATCACAGGGTCTTAGAAGCCTTTCAAATCGTATTTCATTATACATACAGACATGATGGGGGAGACAATTTCAAGTACTGCTATTGTATTATAAGTAAAATCTATGCTTTAGGAACATCTCAGAAATGATGCTCAATATTCTCAGATGAAAAGTGCAATTACAAATCCAGATATGACATAAGTAAATTTTAATAATCCCCGAGGTAAAAATATTCACAAGAAATATTTCATATTTCTCATTCACTTATTTCAATTAACTTAATTAAACAGAAAAAAATTGCCAAATTTAGAAAAATGTCCTTGAGGCCAAGCTTCACTTCTTCATTTGAATCAATGTAACTACAATCCCATTCTACAATATTACCTCCCAAGCTATACTAAAAAGTCAATTATAATATTAGATCTTAATGTAATATCTTGTCTGTCAAAATCCTGAAGTTATCCAGAAATATTTTCAGGAAAAGAACAACATACTCCAAAATGTATTTGCTATGCACATTAAAGCAAGTAAAATTTTCAGCAGTGCTGATGAAGTATGAAATTGGTAAAAAATACTGGAATTGTGCAAAAATGATGGAAATAATCTCCTTTCGTAGAATTGCATCAATTAAAACCAAGTCTTCATTCTCTAAATTTCATAAATGTTTTGAAACAGGTATTTGAACTAAAGGTATTTTTTTCACATTTAAAAGAAGAAAGGATATCTCCAGATAAAAATTACCAATTGATTTGATTTAAACCAGTAAAGTTCAAATTTAAACGTTTTAAAAAATTTCTTCAAATCTCCACGCACTGTTACAATTACGCATGTACTACCATCATGTGACATCTGGAATGGACAAATAAATACATAACAGACTAAGCCTTCCATTTTGCCCTAAATATCCGAATGTCATTTTTAATTCTAGTCATGATGTCATAACAACATCTGGATCAAACATTCAAGACATATTCATCCACCACATACCATCCAATCTACAAATATTTGATGTGCTCAAGCTATCTACACCAGTATGATGATAATGTTGTGTCTCCAATTCAAACCATCACCATCGAAGATGAGCAAATAAAAAAATGCAAGCTCTTGATACTTCCTTCTCTTGTCTTCCTTTTTTTAAGTTATAATCTGGGATATTAGTTTACATCTGTTTAAAAAGGCTGAATTAAATAATAAGTTGCATATTGTATAACAGGTCAATTTTTGATGTTATTTTATATTCAGGATTTTCAACCAAAGCTTGCATATTGTATAACAGGTCAATTTTTGATGGTATTTTTATATTCAGGATTTTCAACCAAAGCTACTTAAAAACAACCAGAACAACTGTTAATGGTGTTGACAGTAAGTGTGAGTCTAAATCAAGAAAGGTATCAACAAATACTGGAATATTCTGTAAACATCTTGCAAATTGCCAGAAAATGGGTTAACAAATTCATTTTGAATAGAGTCAGTATCAACATCCTAAGAAAGGTACAGCCACAAAATAAATAGGAAGAAGCTATAAAGTCTGTTCTCTCTCACGATGGTACATGACCTTTACAAAAGCCCATTCGAGTTAGAGATGGCTGAAGCTGTGATGTCCCAGCGGTAAACGCACTGTGTTACGGTTATTTTGTCAGAAGATGGTGCGCGACATTTGGTATTATATAGAGAAAATAATGGGCAACGTCGTATTATCTCATGTCGTATTGAACAGACTATATAAGCCTTCTCTAAATTGGTTTGAGACATAGAATGATGAGTGTGTAGATAAGCTGCTTACCACCTCTATAATACAATATACGTAGTTAGGCGAGATATACTTTATAGAATCTCTGCTATCCTCTATCACGTTTGCTCTATATAATTTTCAGACATGCCCAAGAATATAACATACTTCTTTGTAACTCTAAATACTGGGAGCTAGCAGAAGAAGGCAAACAAAAATCTGGGAAAAGAAAGAAAACGAAGGTCAACATATGCGCACAACTTTGATGGTGCGCCTGCGAGAGCAACCTTGTGCAAATACTCTTTCTGTAAATAATATTCCTTGATATTCAAACACGTGGAAAACTGATCTTTGATAACAACCGGGGAGAGAAAAAAATGCGCGATAACATTTGCATTTGCCGACGATCAAGTGTCAGAATTTTATACTCAAAGACTCACAAAGACTTATGAATAAAGACACTGGAGCGGGGCATTATTAGCTCAGACATCTCGCATCACTCCGAATACGCCGGCTACCCTTGAGTGTATTACATGCAATTTAGATTCGCAAATGGGGTATAATTAAATCTTGGAATTCGTGGTAGTACACTGTGGTATTAGCACTCCAACACTGCAGCTATCAGCAGGTGAACTGTCAGCTCGCGACAACAGATTGTCGCCACGAGTGCACGAGGGTTGCCACTGTACAGCTGCCTCCTGCTAAAACTGCACCTTTCCAGTTGCATACATAAATCTGGTCTTCGGTCAATTGCTTTCAAGGCATTTTAACCGTTACTAATGACACTGCAGTGATGCGTGCGATTGTGCTTCCCGCTTGAAGCTCTAGAGTGTACGAATTACCCTCTTTTATAACTAATTTGGGTTGAAAATGGATCATTCTCCAACAATTTCTTCAAGCTTCAAACTCCAGCAATTTAGCATGAACAATTTTGAATTGCACAAAAATTTGGGGGGGGGTTGCCCAAATTTAGTTTTAATTTTTTAAATTACACTAAATATTTAGCATTCAGGTCGTACTTGTTATCTGAATTGGTATAAGTTCTACGTCAACATTCAGCCTCTCAAAATCAGTATCTAAACCAAACTCAAGTGTCCATTCCCTTTGTTCTCAAGACATTTCCTCATGTTGGATTCAGTTGTGAGATGAGCACCTGAAAAAGTGTCTGACAGTGTTGAGTGGATGTTGTAATGCATTCAAACTGAGAATAAACTAACTTACCAGTATTGTAATTGCCAAACTTACATAAGGCAGCCCCTACATTAACACCCACCTGGCATTTCTGAGGATGGTATAATTTGCCTACACAATCAAGTCAAAGCCACCGGGCTATACACTATGAGCTAGTAAAATCTCAATTACCTTGGCATAGTTCAGTAGCCTTCATTCACCAATGTACTTAGAAAATACACCCCCTGGTTTGGGGGCATGATATGTGATACCCAGTTCACACATGGTTAAGTTCATGTCAATGTATGTGTATTAACCAACCCATCTGAACTGTGTCCTTAGTTGATGACGATACTACCTAACCATAACCACAGCTTAATGAGGAACATGTCCTGTCAGAACCATGTCATTCTATCAGCTAGCTACAGGGGGCTGTCTTTTATGCAACATAAAAACAATTGCAGAGTTCTTTAATTTTGCCTACAACCATGTTACATAATCAAGTCAAGCAACTAAGTATGCATGCAAGGATATTCTTTAAAATTTATAATTCAGCCACTAGGCTAGCCATTTCCCACTTTATCATGACTAAGTCAAGATTTTAAAAATACATCAAAACATAAAGACTCCTGTAATTTTTGCCTACAACCATGTTATCAGATCAAGTCAAGCGAATAAGTACATGCAGGGGAATTCTTGAGAGCTTATAATTAAGCAACTAGGTTAGTGACTCAATTAAGGAGTGTCTTGTCAGAAATCTTTCAACTAGCTACTGCATCAATTAAGGATTGTATTACAACAAACAAGCAGATCAGTAATTACGCAGTACATAATCTCTGTCTCCACCAAATTTCTTGATAAAAAAAAAAAAAAACAAGTTGACCTCAGATGACCTTTGACCTTGGAATAATGTGTCCTTTGACCTTACTTAACATAATCATGGTTCCCGTGCTGTATCTATGACTCAAGCTGGATCCCAATTGGACTTTTTAAATAAGATCGACTCAAATGTCAAAGTTTAACATTGTTTACAAAGACAGCTAATGCTTGTTCAGAGTCCTCTCTCAAAGTCAGACAAAAAGCCTTATAATTTGCCTAACCACATTATAATAGTCAAGTCAAGCACTCAAGTACACTTGGAGTGGCATTCTTGAAAGATTAACCCACTGGACACTTACCACCTGTGATATAGTTTATCTGATAGGCTCATTACAGGGCACAACAAAATGTAGCCCTCTGAGTAACCAATCAAAATAGTGCTTCTGTATCTCTGTGCAAACCATACAACTCTTCTAACAGTATCTCTGATTTGCTCATTAGATATCACCTTCCAAGTAACCAATCACAATAGCGTTCAGATGCTGATAAGTAGGCAGGGGGTTAAAATACATAAACTACTTTGACATGGCCATGTCACCACCATTATTTATAAGGAAGAAAGCTAGCATTTATGTAACAACAATTTTGGAGGTATAGGTGAGCATAAAATACTCATCTATGACTACTTTTAAAATATTCCATGGACATGGATATTTATCCACATGTATCTCTAAATCCTAGCAAGTGGCGTACCTAGGATTTTGAAAGTCAGCAGGTCTTACAATTTAATTCCCTCTAGACTCTTGTCAACAGCACAGTTCCTCAAGTTCCCGGGATGCCATTAACCTGGGGGTTCTCAAGTTCGGTTCGGCTGGGGACATGCCTTTGCGAGTCGTGGAGTAAGACCCATATCTATACAATTTTTTGCTGAAAATTAGGCTCTGATTTGCAGAAATTTAACACAAATTTTCAATTTTTTTCCAATGCTTTAGCAAATTTGAGAAATTTTGGCTTCAAATTAAGGAAATTTGCTAATATTTAGGATAAAAAGAATTTTGAGAAAGTGACCCATCACTGTACCAAAATTGGCATAAAAAGGGGTCATTTACATACTAGAAGACTGAAAATGAGACCCTGCATATTGTCAATGGTCTTAGCCTTTGAACTGCTAACCTCAAGTCTTTCTAAATGGAAATTACCGTTTACAATTTGGGTAAATATGACAACTTTACCTGCAGAATGCATGTGCAGATATAAAAGTCAAAGAATTTATTTAGCACCATAATATAGATAATTCAAAACAGGATGTGCTAGAAGATCGAATGAAACTCTTGAAGGCTTTTGCAGTGTGGCCTCTTGTGACTAGGTTACAAAGTTTTGCGATGGTGGCATTTCAACCCGTTTTGAAGTGAGAGCTTAAAACGTGATTTTGTAATCCACATCGAGTATTGTGTAAAATTAATATTGGTCGACCAAAACAGAGCACATTTTTGCTCATAACATCCAAAACAAACATCCTTTAGCCCTAAGATTTCACCACGTTAATGAGAAAAATAGTAGCTTTCTTCTGACATCAAAATTTTACAATTTCCAGTAAAATCTGGGGTCCCTGGCGACGAGGCTATTAGTGATCGGACCATGGACCTTTAAAGCATTTTTCAGCAATGACCTCATATGATAACTATGTGACCTCTGACCTCATCCAGAACACCCCATGTGACTAAATTCTAATTGATCATTCTGAGCAAATGCAATAAATACCCATCCTTTCTATTCTTGAAGGGAGTCTAACTTTAGACCTGTATGGGTTTAAATAAGGGTTAGTACTTCATGGACCTTGTTTCTTTCAATGTACTCTGAAAGTGTGATGCAGAAAGTATTAAAATTCCTCATGGATAGGCATTCCAACCCATCCATGAGGAATTCTCTCACCTATCACATCACACTTTTAGTATATTTTAAAAGAAAAAAAGGTCCACTCATAAGGACTAACCCTGGTTTAAAGGTGCAACGAGAGATTTCAAATAATGGGTGTCCCTAAAAAAATTCTGATTTTGGCACTGGTGGAAAGCTTTATAACAAAAATATCCCCATCTGTAAGGATTAAGCTGAGAACTGTTTCTTTGGTACAAAAATTGTGAAATTTCTAATTTCCTAGGAGCAAATACAAAATTCAGCCTTTGCTCTCTATTGAAATATCAACATACAAATTTATTTATTTATTTATTTATTTATTCAGGTATAGAAACAGCTAACAAGCAGCATATGCTGAAAAGCGTTAGCTTTACAATATTAAAATACAAATATACATAAGATATGATATATTTTTTAAAAGCTCAAAATATACAACATTAAAAATGAAATACAAAAATAAAGACATTTAGGAATATACAACATTTAAAACAAGTAAAATTCAAAGGAAAGATCAAACATAATAAAAAATTTATAGTTAAAGCACAATAATTAGTATAAAAGGTTGAGTAACCCAGGTATTATTTTGAATAACAAAGGGATAGTGGAGTTCCTGTATCGATTAGTACGCATTGTTGGAAGCTAAATCTTGTGTTTTCCGAGGTTGAAATTATTATTTTTCTTTAGGCAGCATGTGACAATGTCTGTCAGAATGGAGGACCTGTTGACCAAAAACAAAACCTGTTGTTTTTCATTTTAGTTATTTCTGTAGCCCAAATTAAAGGTATAGGGAATCTATTGAGTGTCTAATCTATATGTAATCGCCACATATTGCAGAAAATATGGATGACCTTAATAATCTCTCATTGCACTTCAACTCAGGTCTAAAGTTAAATGCCCTTTGAGAATGCAGCCTTCCATTAGGGTGGAGCACACTTGTACCTAATTTTGGCCAAACTGATGATGACGGGTAAGCCAAAATCCCATTTGTGCTATAAGCCAGGTGGATATAAATCAAGGACCTGAAAGGCACGTACAAGTAAATAACCTCATCTGTAAACTAGAATACAATGCTTTGGCTACAGAGAATTGGATAGAAAAGCCTTTGCACCACGTTGTGATCAAAATTCCATCTATATGTAAATAAAGTGTTTTATGGTGTTTACAAATTTTGTAGGACAACTAAAAGCTTTTCCTTATCAATTTGGTTATAGTATCACCAACAAATAATTGAGCTTTCAACAACAAAAAAAGCAACCCGCATTATGTCAAGAGTACAAACAATCAAGAAAACCTTGCCCGACCCTAACCATACATACATATTTGGCATCAATTTTATACATTTTTGCAGAGATGATGAACCAGTTCATCTAAATTCAATAAAAATGGGGAACATGTGCTTTGTGTACTTGAGTTTTTTAGCTGTACTTTGTTGGTTTCTCAACATCCTACTATAAAAAAAAAATAGCAATTCCTCCGGGCATTTCAACATTTGACATATCCTTTTCCTTAAAGAGGCATTGGCACATTTTCACAAAATAGTAAATTTTTTCAATTTGCTCTCAAATGATAGTCTAGGCCATTGGAAGACATTTTACACATAAAAATAACATACTCAAAAACAGGGATGTTAATAAGTGGTTTTAAGACATCCAGGTAATTTGTAGGCTAACTTTTAAGTTTTCCATAACTTTAATCAACAAATGCGTATATTACATGAATATCATAGACTCGTACTCATTGATATTAAAACCACAAAGGTCACAGACCGGTCAAACAGGGTGCATGTCATGGGAAACATGCATATGGCGTACGTTTTCTTGTGTTAAACGCCATTTCCGTCGTCTGCTGAATTAATGTCGCCGGCGACATTTATTATAAAATCGTTCTGTTACCCATAAGGATGCTGATTTGGTCTTAATCATTTCAGGTGAGGGCTAATGTATATAAAAGCTTTACAGCCATGCAAAAATATCGATTTTGAAAAATCTTGTGAGTGCATTATTTTTCAAATGTGCCAGTGTCTCTTTAATCCATGTTCCCAGTGGCAACAAAAGAGTTATCATTGCTGGGCTGTAAAAAATATTGAGCTGCTTACCTCTCAAATCATCTGCCTGTTTGGTGAAAATATCGTTATTTTTCAGGAAACCAATGTTTTAAATGCACCTATGAGTTTTGAGCATGAGAAATTTATGTTTCTATATGCCTTATACTACAGGAAAAAATTTGTTTTAGTGGCTTAGTGGTGGTGTGCACTCTCAAGAGCAGGTTTTGACTTGTCTCTTTATTATAAAAGTTAGTGGATATGACTACAAAAAGGCTGCAATAAATCAACATTTAACAAATATAATTATTTGCCAAAAGTATTTAGATGTCATTCTTTCCTAAAAGCAAGCAACATAATGATGTGCTGTCATAGAGTATGTGCAGCTTGACCAAAGCCACCCAGACCAATACATCATACTTGAGTGAAATTTAGCTATCCAAATTTATCTTTGCCACTTTATACTATTTTAGACATGGTACGTGGACCCAAATAACCAACTGATAACCAACTTCTGTAGTCCCCATCTGGGGGCTAGGGAAAAACCAAGGGTAAAATTCTAATAAATTAATTAGATTACATAACTGTCTGTTCCCGAACATAAAAAAGTGGCACAGTTTCTTAAAAATATATAATGTCACCTCAATTTCTTTTTCCCAATATCAGCGACCAATGGATATGTATAGACTTCAGAAAACCATGAGCTCCAAAAGATATTACAATGGGCAGGGTATGTAGGGCCATTGTTATTTGTTATAGCCAGGTGTTACCACCTCCACGATTCGGGTGAGTGACAAATACCCGTTCCTTCTCTCACAATAACTACCCAGGGTACATTATAATATAAGTCGTGACATAAATTTTCTTCTTGAAAACGCGGTAAATTGAAATAGAATGAAGTTTTTAAGCAATAATTACTAAGTTTACGGACTTTGGATTCTGCACAAAGTTGTAAGGTCAAGCTGCCAAGCAACATTCTCTTATGATGTTTTTGTTCATGTTTCGTCTTTTTAGAATAAATGATGAAAAACATGGCCAAAGGAATTGAACACGCACTATAGAAGCTACAATTATTCCTTATTTGTGAATGAGGTTACAGTATTTTGTCATGAAAAATACTCAGTCTAAATTGGGAGAAGCGTCGTAAAAGCGGACACTTCTCTTCAGCCGCGCGACAATAATACAATGTTCTGCACCCAGATGATTGTGAAGGGAATTTGAAGTTGTGTTCTCAAACCGCATACCGGGCCGGTGTGGTGATTGAATATCTTGTTTACTCCATTGTTGCGTGCTGAAGGTCTATGTGTAATCCACTAGTAACTGACTATTGGGGGGGAAATGAAATTTGAATGTGACTTTGTTTTATTCTTTTTTCACAGAAACTGTGGCCACAGTTTTATTTGTGGGAACAGACCGATATATGATTTTAATAATAATTAGAATTTACACTTGGTTTTCCCCTAGGCCCCTCGGACACTACAAACAACCAGCATAGAAAGGAAACATGTCCCATCGAACTAATTGTTAAATGCAATGCCTGTAAGCGGCCAGAGGACAGAAAAGAAAAGAGGGACGCCCAAAAAGGGGGGGGAAGCGACATAGGAGGGCCCCCAGCACGGGAACCAGGGCCAATAAATAGAGGAAACCGAACCTAACCTCCAGAGAGGGAGGGAAGGGGTAAAAGGGGACTAGAGAGACCAAAGTTTTCCGTTTTACAAATATTTCATTCTGTGTTTGTTTCCCTTTCTAAAAGCAGCATTCAAATTTGGACCATGCCAGGAACATTATTAGTGTCTATCATAAGCATTACCTAGGAAATGCTTTATCATTAAATGTAAATTAAGCAATTGGCTTTGTTTCTTTTTTTCGTTTAAAATGGAAAACTTTGGTCTCACGCTAAAGAACATTGACATACGTGGCGGGATTCGAACCTGGGGCCTCCAGCGCACCATTAATTTGGCTGAGGAGTAATAAACGATTAATGAAAACAAAATTTTATACAGATGTGAACAAACTAAACACCAGTGTCTAATGTTGATATGGATGGGCAATAAATACAATTTTTCTATGGGGTCTCAAACTATACACGTATGTAGAAGAAAGTAAACAAATTAATCAGGTCACATGGACCTCCAGTACATGGAGTCTAAAACTTTCAGCCCCCCCTTCCCTTCCAGCCAAAATGCTAACAAAAATGCAAATCTATAATTCAAATTAGTTATCATCAAAATATTTTCCAATGGCCATAAAATGAACCACCATGGTATTTAAAAAGAAATTGAATATGATATGTGCATGGACCTCATGGTTGCACTCTTAGCTATAAAAAGCTGTTTTGTGACAAAAATAGTCAGATTTCCACACTGGGCATAAGATATGAAAAATATTCAAATTCTCATCTCAATCTATTTATTGCATTTGTTACTGTGCAATCAATAAACTAAAAAATCACATAATCAGTAAAGGAAATTAAAAGAGAAGGAAAATAAATGTCTTTTTACTTCACAAATATTTACTCCTAATTGTTTACTCTATGAAGTTAGCATGTCCTACAATACAAAAGATATTTTTAGGTTGGTATGTCCAATTTTATGCACTAAACTTCCTAAGGTCCTAAGGAAGCTAAGAAAATGTTCCAGTCCATATTTGACACTAGGTCACCTTTGTTGATTTTTTACAGCTATAAAAAATAGTGAAAGTAGATCTATCGGTGTTTCCCAGGCCACCACGCGGGTTACTTTTGGACCAATCTCTATGAACCTTTTTCATTAGAACAAATAGGGTTGTGAAACTAGAAAGACACCTGGTAGTCAATCGGACCCTGATGAATTCATCAGAATTGTCGGAAGAAAACGGCAAGAAGTATGCAGGGGGTTTATGACCGGAAAATCTGATGAAGGCATAAGTGGTGAACTAGCGAACAGAGCGTAAATAATTGTACACAACCAGACAACAAAACACAAAATTTTTCAAGATAAACCAACCAAAAGGGGGGGGGTTCATCAATTACGTTTTGACAGCAATTATTGATCTATGTCACCTCTGTGGTGCCAAACTTTATGACATCTATGGTAAGTTTTCGTGCACAATTGCCTAAGGACAAATGTGCCCTCAACTATGACCTGAAATATCACATTATTCCATATAAGGCCCACAAGAGTTTTATCTAAGCAACCCTGTGTGGATGACTTTTTTTTTATTAAATGATTTTTGTGCATGTTTTTTAGCAAATTTGATAAAATGTTTCCTTTTTAAATTTTGTTTTGTCTGGGGAGAAAAATAATAATTCAACCACACAAAGTTGAAGCATGATGTAATTTTGCACAATATTACCTCAAACATGTATATTATCATTGTACATGTTTGTCTCTTAAGAGTAACACATTTCCATTTTTTGCACTCTTGGATTATCCCTGCTTATCCCTTTAAATAAAAAAAAATGCATCAAGATGTAATTGTCAAACTGACAGTTTTACAATTAAAGGTGCATTTCACGATCCTAACACCTCATATTTGGTTTATGGTTCAGTAAATATGCCAGAGAAAAGTGTCATTTCGAAAATTTCAGTTGATTCTGATGATTCGTTTTGATGTTATTAGCAAATGTTTGTATCACGCTGTCCCCTAGGCCACTGTGTTGTAATTTGTCTGTTTACAGACAAAAAATACAAAATAACGAATTTCTGCAAGAGTACATCGAATTTGCACATAAGATTAGGCACACATACTATACTTAGGTCAACGGTTCAGATGATATAAACAATCTCAACTTTTTTCATGTTAGGATCACAAAATTCCCTTTTAATGGTTTTAACCTTTGAATATCTTTTGCAAATTTTTTTCATATTTAGCAGGAAAACTATAGGTTATATTACCTGGCTTACAAAAAATAGTCTCAACAATTTGAAGCATTATTGCTAGGTTTAAGGTTTTCACTTGTTCACTCCTTCGGTATGCAGTGGACCTAATAGATGTTTGCTTGGCAGTTCTAAGCTACTTAAGGCTATCCTTCAAGTTCATTATAATTACCAGGTCTGAATGAATTGGCTGTGCAGTCATACATAGTAAGATCTTAAGTCTCATTCATCAACAGGTGATAATTTGCCTAGACACTATCAACACAAAGCCCACCGGCTACGGCTAGCTGGAGAAATTTCCATCACAAAACTGAAGTGTGCAGACAGTTCTACGTACCTGCAGGGGACTATCGAGCAAAAAGCAATACCGATCTGTAATTTTTTTGCTTGCAACCATTATTACATATCAGCTATTTCACACGCACAAGGTTGTCAATGAACACTGTGATGAAATTGTTCTATGGCTAAATCTCTTAGTTAGCTTTGGAGATTGACCTCAAGAATATTGATCACTTTGATTTAATGCCAGAAAATGCTTTTCCCAATTTAAGAACGTTTTGCCAATAGAAATTGCCTTGAAAGTTATGACGACAGCAAAATTGGCAACCACTTCTGGTTAAATTAAAGCTGTAGGAAATTTGTAAGCATAAGTATTAGTTTATGAAATGGTTACAATGCTTCACGATTTAAATTTCACCGCAGTTTGACCCATGCAAATTGTCTCTTTTAATTTTAGAACAATATGAACTTGTGGCAACATAATTTGACAACTGATATAACTAGGAATATGTAAGAGGCCCTTCAACAGTCTAATGGTGTAAATCTAAGGACATACTTTATAATGGTATACAAAAAATAGTGGGGCTGTTTTTTTCCTTGCCACCATTTTATAAATCAAATCATGTTAACATCAACTTCTACCCATGAAAACTGCTTTCGAATATCAGTTTGCATTTGGGATTGACTTTTTCCACAATTTTAACTTTACACAAAATTTACACAAATTCTCACTTGCACACTTTTACTAGCCCTTTTTGTAAATTTTTAATAATCCCTTGCCAGTAATTTGCATAATACAATATCATTAATTTCCCAAAGTAGATTGTGGTCATATTGACAGGTCTTAGCATTTTGGACCATATCAGTTATCCAAACAAGGGGCCCTGTTATGTCTCCATATTAAATTCAAAAGTCCGAGTTCACAAGAAGGAGCAATCAATAGCTTATTGAGCTATTTTGGTAAGACAGCTGTCCCTCATACTTTAAGCTACTACCTTCAACAAAATCCTGGCTAACCCACCAAAGGCATGGGTATGACAGAGGGGATATTGAGTCAATCCCACAATGCACCAGTTTGGGGAAATTCACTTGAATAAGGTCACGTGATCCCACAAAAATCCTATTCTGAACACACTTTTACACTCATTTTAGCCCACAAAGCATTAGTTCCAAGGTAGTTTTTAGCATGACCATGAAATGTCTTGTGGTTCTTAAACTTCTTGAACACTTCTTATCGCTAAGTACTGATATGTGTTTTGTACAGTATAGGCACACTGCAATGCATTATGGGATTGGTTCAAATCACCCTCTGGTTACAAGATAATTAATTCTTAAATAATCTTTTTCCTCAAATTTATTTCAGGAACTCTTTCCATTCCTTCACATACCACTGTTAATCAAAGCCTCTAGATCAGGGATTTCTTCTCATTTTATGCATACTTATCTTCGGCACAAAGTAATAAATTATATCACACTGAAGTCCTTTCAACTAAAATAGGTCATGTCTTCCATAGAACATCACAGATAACCTGGATATTGTTACAGTGTCATCTACTCACAATTGTATAGTTATGATATACATTGTTTCCAAATATTCCTACCTTGCTATAAGTCTGTGCATACATTGTTTCCGAATTCAGCTACCTTGCTAAAAGTCTGTACATGCACACACACTCATATTCTTCATAACTGGCATATTTGGCATATTATTACATGCAAACAATGTAAAAAATGCCAACCCCCAGATTTTCAATGAATTTTATTGTATACTAGTAAAGAAATTACTGATAGTGGCCTTTTAAAATCACCCCACTTGACATCTTTTCAGCATCATGCCAGTATCTCATCAAAATGTACAGGTTCAAGTTTGTCACATTTTGAGCTGTATGTATGCGCTAGCAAGAAAATGTATTTGTCATTACAATTTAGGAACAGCATGAATTGATTTGCACTACCATTTGGGCTTAAAATGTTCTAGACAGTGGAATTCTTGCACTGAGTGATCATTTGTGAAATAGCAGTATGTGCAATTCACTTGTGGTATTTTCATGCTTTTAGCTCTTTCTATTACGATGTTAAATGATCACAAATAGCTTGTCTTCCTTGAATTAGTGTTACTGAAGATTGAATGTAGCTTTACAAGATTGAATATAGCATTTCTTGTTATTACCAACAATGAAAGTCAGCTCTAGCTGAAAATGTTCACTGTCAACTATAAGGGAATATCCAAGGGGAAGGCCACTGGGGCCATGACTCCCTTGATGTGACAAAAACAACATCTGGAGTGACCTTTTTTTAATATCAAATGTATACTATATGATGTGTTTTACAATTTCCTTGGTGACTGTGTCAAGCATAGGCGTAAATCCCGGGGGGGTGGGGGGATATATCCCCCCAATATTTTGATGAGGGGGGATGGTCAATATGATCACCCCCCCCCATGTTGATGCCTGTTCATGTGTTTTTGACCAAAATAACATCATATTTTACAATAATAGTTTAAAATAGGTAAATTTCCACGTGCTTCACACATATTTTGTTCTAATTACATTTAAGGATTTTAGCTTCTAAATGGCAATGTTTAGCGCGCTTTGCGCGCACATGTGCTAGTAATGCATCTTTCAGGAAACCCTGTTTCATTCAGAAATTTTCATCAACCCCATCCCCCCCCCCAATGTTAAAAAGAAATTTACGCCACTGGTTTCAAGTGTTGGATTTTTGTTCTGTTTGCTCATCAATTAGCAGGAGGTTGTGGTAGGTAAATTTATGTAGTATGTCAAAGGTGGGTGACTGACCCAATCGGCTATCTCACCCCCCCCCACCCTCATTTTAGTCCATGCAAATTGAGATTTCGGTATTAGAGAAAACTTCATAATTTTCTTCCCATGTACGAGAACTCCTTCACCGATTCCACCCCATCACACAGATTTTCCACCTGTTCCACCATCCCTCCAGCTCTTTTCTCACATTTTCCACACACAAAAATCTCTTGCCAAGCTATGGGGTCACCCTCTTCATCTTTGTGCATCTCCCACGAACCCATTTCTCAAATTTCTCACTCCACACTAAATTTGCTCCTATACCCTCCTTCTGCACCGCACATACCACAGGTGGTCTACCTTACTCACTGACACTTCCCCCTCCACCCACTCACCATCACCCTTATCTTCCCAAGATTTAACTTCAGACCCTTACTCTTAAAAGATTTATGAGATTTCTTCATTTAAAAGTTCATGTTCCCCCCTCTTCCCTTGACGGAAATTTTCATGTCCCCTTCTCACTTACATTTTTTTGTATTCACCCTAAAACTCTCCATTCCCTGTGGCATAAATAATGACCCTTTCCTAATGGAAATTATTGCACAACTTTGTAAATTACGTAAAACATTAACTGAATAATTACTTCTTAGAGTCTCTTGCAATCCATAAGGTTCAAAAGCAAAATGTCAAAATCTAGAAACATGTACCTTTGCTGAAGTATTTCTAAATCTGGAATCAAACATGTTTTTTGTTTTGTTTTTGTTTTGCTTTCTTGTTTGTTTTGTTTTATGTTTGTTTATTATTTGCTTTTGCAACATTTCCAGACAGGGCTTAAAATAGGAATGAAATTCATCAATTGTGCAAACGTTGTCGTCCTTAATATGATTTTATTGCAAAAATTGGTTCTGCAATTTTCTTGAATGCTATTAATATTTATCATTTACATTACACATTTTTTGACCTGGCTCATAAATTCTTCACATTTTATCATATCCATCACTCTCTCAACAAGTTATCTTTCCTCACTCCTCGGCAATGTAATAGAAAACCCGCTCAAACACAATTTAGCAGCTCTAGACTTGTTACATTAGTGCATACACACAGCATGGATGTCTAGTCACTATCATGTCATTTGACCAGCTAGTGGCCAGCAGCCTGACATATGAGTATGGACACATCTATAGAAGTGACATGACCAATACATTATACAGTATTCTGTGGCTTAACAGTATGGGAATTAGGGACCGTGTCCACATGAAAGAAATCTGCAGAGACGAACTGATTGAAATTCATTCTTAAATCACTATACAAGGCTTCCTTCCCCCTTGTTTAAGGGGCACATAGAAGTGGTTTTATTTGGCAGAAAAAAGTACCGTATTAGTCTTGTTTGGCAGAAAAAAAAGTCCCATATTAGTCTTTGTCTATATCAGTAACACGGTCTCAAATGGCTGCATTGGATAATGATGAACTACAACCAGAGAAAGAGATATACCTATGGGTCAATAGAATGTAACATTATATATGTTGAATTACCCAATTTGCTTTGGGTGGTTTGAACATGATTATGGCTTTGTATAGGACTGACCTGTAGTCAGTGTTCTTTTTTCTCCTTCTATTCTTGCTCCCTCTATTCTTGCTTTCTCTTCCCCCTGTTTTCTCCCTCCCTCTCCCCTCTCTTTTTCATTCTCTTTTTTCTTTCTCGCTCACTCTCACTCTACCCATGAACATACTATACTTTGTCTGGTCTGAAGTATGAAGTGGCGACGCGCGCGTACACCCAGTGCCGCCTTTCAGTTGCAGTGCGCTTGTGCTTTACCTACGCGCGCGCTGAAAGTCGGTTCAATGTATACACCCGCGTCGCTACTTCATACTTCGAGCTGGACAAAGTATAAATAATGTTCTTTCTCTCTGCTATGTCCTCCTTCTCTCTCTTCTTTCCTCTCTCTGCCTGTTTTCATCTGCAGTTTTTCCTCCCTCCTCCACTCCTCCTCCCCTCCCCTCCTCCTCCCCTCCTCATCCTTCCGCTCTCTCTCTTCCTCTCCCACACCTTTTGGACATGACCCCCTAATCAAACCCACTGTTAATATAAATTAAGCATCATGCACAAATTTTATTTTAAAACATGGTACAATCACGGGTATGTGTGGTCCAGTGGATAAAGCACCCGACTCGCACGCGAAAGGTAGTGAGTTCCAGTCCTCCTGTGGCCGATATGTTTCGCCCTTTAGTAAGGCAAAATATATATTTTATAAATTTAATTTAAAACCCCTTAATTACTCTACCCAGGTGTATAAATAGGTACCGGCATTATTGAATGTTGGGAAGGTAACAGACTCACTGTAGTGGAGGTGTCCTACAGCAGCATCATATGGTGGTGTCTGACCCAATTGCTTAGAAAGAGAGATGGGCACTCAATTCCCGAGTACACAGGTCTGTCCCCTTTTACAATCAAGGACAAAAACTGGCAAATGAAATAACATTTCATTATTTCAAGAACAAAAAATATAATCTGAACTACTGAATAAGTCAGAAGGCAGCTTAGCTGTTTTACAAGGCACCAAACATAAACTGTACATCTGTTCTTGTCATTTGACCATGGAACGTATTCTATCCCTGTGTTTAATAATACATTTGTACGTACATGTTCAAAGGATGCATTTGTACACACATGTTCAAAGGATGTTAGTAATTTTTAATGAATTTTGAGGGAGTGAGTGTTTGTGGATTGATCAACTTTAGCTGGCAAAATATCCATCAGTGGTTTATATTCTTGAAATGGGGTTTTAAATTAAATTTATAAAATATATAATGAAAATGAATTCACTTAACTGCATTTAATAAGATGCCCACTGCTCATAACCAGTCCCATTCCTTTTATCAGTTTGGTCTATGGCGAATCAAAAAAAAATTCTGGTAGTTTTGATCTATTTCACATAAATTACGACAAATGGAATTCCTTAAAATCACATCTTCAATTTGAGTAGTGAATTTGTGAGCTTGGCTCCCAAATGCATTCTTAAGGTTCTACCACTAACTTTACTGCTGTAGGGATAAAAAATCTATAGGGTGGACTACTTTCTAGTATGGTATCTGAAAAAAAAACTGCTTTAAAATGTCTGAAAATGCACTAGTGGTGGAATTGCATGACTGACATGGTAGACTGGTATGATTTCTCAAAGTAAATGGCATTTGGACAGTAACTTTGAAGCATTTTACTCTGCGGTCATCAATTTCACATCAATTTGCCCACTATCAGCCGTATCAACTACAGAGCATCGATGTACTGTTAGTTTATGATTCCTAACTAGAAAATTTTCTGGTCACCATATGTTGAAAATTTGGTCATTTGGTGATTTTAGCTTGGACTTGGATGTGATATTGTGTGTTTCCCCTGTGAGTTTTAAATGTGAAAGAGACATGCTCAAAGTTTCCAATTTTTTCATTGACTACTGTGTATAAGTGAGTTAGTGGTGTGTGACCTTAACCAGCTGTGAGAAGATTCATACTGTTTCATTAGTTGCTGTTCATTCTCGATTAAAGGTGCAACGAGAGATTTCATATATCAGGTGTCCCTTAAAAAATCAAAAGTACTTTATTTTTTGCCCTGATGTAAAGCTTTCCATCAAAAGTATCCCCATCTGAAAGGATTAAGCTGGGAAATGTTTCTTTGGTACAAAAATTGTGAAATGTTTTAATTTCATATAAGAGCAAATACAAAATTCAGCCTATGTTTTATATTGAAATATAAGCAAATCAAATCACCCCTTTTCTCTCTTTAAATACATTTCTGTAGCCAAATACTAGGTAAGAAATCTATCGAGTGTCTAATCTATATGAAATATTTGAGTGCCTCAAATCTCTCGTTGCACCTTTAAAGCATCAATTTGCACAGTATAGTGCATACTGCAGAACTGATGTTATTTTTTTTAGTTTAATATATGTTAGTGCCTGTGCTGTACCAAATTGTTAGTACATGCAAATGCAGCTGTCAACATTAGATATGTTTCATTGAAATTCAACACATGTCTGTTTAGCTTGTCATGGTAAGCCATGATGATTGGAAAATTGGGTCAAAGATTACCCTGTGTTATGAGTGTGTATAATAATAAAAATAAAGGTACTATTTTTTTAAACCCTGCTGTGTCTCAGCCCACTCATAGAGTACAGCTGTACCTGCATTTTTGAATGGAATAACTCAGCATTGCTGGCTTCTATTGGTTAAGACAAAGCTGAGTTTAAAAATAGTCACATTAAATTAAAGGCTGGTTCAGAGATTCTGAAATATATAATTTTTGTGCGGTAATTAAAACTAGTCATCTAGAACTAAAGATAGTCACCTAAAATGCTTAATTCGAAAGTTACAGATGAATCGGATTTTTCCTTTTCATGCAATAAATATTTATGCACAGTGTAACAGTGCCATAGGATACCGTGTACAATGAAAATTCCGGATCTGGAATTTTATAACAACGTTGTGATTTTCTATATGAAGGACTTCGTGTTTAGCTAAGTTATTTCACACAGTGATTAATATATGGACAAGCATTGTGCATATGCAAAAAACACGATTTGTTTGAAAAATGAGTGCTCCATCATCGGGAAAAATCTCTGAGTCAGCCTTAATTCTCTCATTTTAATTCAGATTTGGCAATTTTGGATCATAAATTTAGTTATCTAAAAAGACTGATGTAAGTACAAATGTTCATTTCTTTAATTTTTATTGTCCTTTTAGTGACATCATTCAAGAGCCGGAACAGAGAAAAATTGGCACAATTACATTATACCCTTCGCACCTATGCTATATCATGTGTTTTTATTCTGTTAACACATGATAAGTAATAACGCCAAAATCCTAAATCCACTGCAGCCATGTAACAGTGTTTTTATGCCATCCTTGAAATTGAGAAGACACATCTTTAAACAAATGGAGACAAATGTTACAAGATGGAAATTGCCAGACAGGCAGACAAAAAAGAGACAGATGGAGATGGACTAGTCAGATAAAAGGACAAATGGAGACATTAAACATCGACATGAAGTACAGCGACACAAGTTACACATTTCTATGTCATTTTTAAAAACCATGGCCCGATCACTAATAGCCTCGTCCTCAAAACACCAGATTTTACCGGAAGAGGTCTAAATTTGTATCTGAAGAAAGCTACTATTTTTTCTTATTTACCCTGGTGAAATCTTAGGACTAAAGGATGTTCGGTTTGGAAGTTATGAGTGAAAATGTGCACAATTTTTGTTAACCCATATGGGCTTAAAAAATTGCATTTTTATCTCTCACATCAAAACAGATTGAAATATATGTGCAAAACTTTACAGATGGGATTTTGGTGAAGAAGGCCCGTCTTATCAAGATGAACTTTGTATACTTCAATAATCGAAACCATCCCCCTTAAAAAAAACACCTTAATTGATAATACAGTAATACACTTTTGTTGTCACTATGGAAGTCCATATTTTGTGTTAATCATAAAGTATATTTGCAACCATGGACAGCAAATCCCTTTGGTCGCAGAATAATATATTTTTCTCTATTACCGTATAATTACAAACAAGCACAAAGAAGCACACAGTTTTTCATAATAAAAAAAAAAACATACAGCAAAAACAATTTCACCTAAAGGACTAAAGTCATAAAAATCCCCTCCCCTAATACACCCACGTGGTTGCATCAAAAGCATCCGACTCGCTCTTGTCATATCCTACGCATCTGGGTTATGGCATACACTTGCACCTTTATCCAACTGCCAAGAATGCCAAAGAATATGAAGAAACACACATCACGCACATATATATCCACCTACATGTACAAGCTCATATTATACTACTTGCATAATAGTGTATATTCTGGTCAATTTGTGTGTTAGTCTCCATTTTGTGCATTTTATTTTGTGTTTTTTTTATACAGCTGTTCATTATCAGTTAAAATTACCCATTTAATATGCGTAATGCTTAAGACTACCCATGCCAGTACTAGTCTATTTTTCTTATTTAGTATGTCATCGTTGTTTATCTTTTGATATATTTTAAGTTTCTTTTGATGTCAATGTATTTAAATACGAATAAGAATGTGTAATGTATTTAAAAAAATTATGTTTTTAAATTGGAATATGTCACAATCCAGTTTTTAACTGCTATGAATTTTAAAGGTCCATGGTCCGATTGCTAATAGCCTCGTCCCCAGAACCCCAGATTTGATCAAAAGTGGTAAAAATGTTGGTAAGCTACTATTTTTTCTTACTTACCCTGTTAAAAGTTAAGGCCAAATGATGTTTAGTGTGGAAGCTATGAGCAAAAATGCCCAGCAAAAATATGCCCCCATTTTGATCGACCAATATTAATTTCACGCAGTACTCTATGGGGCTTACAAAATTACGTTTTTAGCTTTCATGTCAGAATGGATTAAAATATTGACACAAAACTTTACAGTTGGGGTTTTAGGGTGAAGGCTATTCTATAAAGATGAAAATTTTACATACTTATCCCCTTTAATAAAATATACCTGAAATATATAATGCTATTGTGTGTGTGTGTGGGGGGGGGGGGTGAGATTGGCCTCTGATTATATTGGCTAGCTGCAAGCATAATGCATTAGTAATATCATAAACAAGTGTCAGGTTAAATTTTGACATCATTCAGTTATTTTACAGTAAAGAAAAAAGAGCCCAATCTGACACTTTTTATTATGTATAAAAGGTAACTTTGCTTCTTTTTGGGGGGATGCAATTTATTTCATAATTGACAACATGTACTGCATTAAAGAAACGTTCGGAGATATGCCTATTTGTAGTTGTCATTTTGTTCCATCAGAAATGCCTTCAATTGACGGAAAAAGACCCCACAAATTCTAGTGTCGTTAATGCTGTCCTGCAACTTTTTCTGCAACCTTTGGTCAATGTATCTAGTTTCCCAAGTCTCGATACTATGGAAACCACTTCCGAAGCACTTAACAGCTCCGTTTATAATGGATGTAATACAGTTCACCGCACACTGCCAAGTCATTTTTTTGTCAATTGGATCAATTGGTCGTGCTTGAACAAAATCATCCATTCCTGCAGCAAAAGCATGTTTAACAGCGGTACCATTTGCAACCTCTGTATTTTTTGCTCTTTTAAAGCGGCACTGGCACATTTTCAGAAAATATGAAATTTTCTTCAATTTGCTTTCAAATGACACATAAAAATAACATAACCAAAGGCAGATAGGGACATTAATAAGAGGCTAAAGACATCCAGGTAATTTGTAGGGTAATTTTTAAGTTTGCCGTAACTTTAATCAACAAATGTGTCTATTACATGAATATCATAGACTCGTCCTCATTGATATTAAAACCAGAGGTCACAGACCAGTCAAACAAGGTACATGCCCTGAGAATAAACTCTGGTGTGTGTTTTCTTGTGTTACACGCTATTTCCACGTCATCTGCTTAATTAATGTCGCCGGCGACATTCATTATAAAATCGTTCTGTTTACCCATAAGTGCGCTGATTTGGGCTTAATAATTTCAGGCGAGAGCTAATATATATAAAAGCTTTATAACCATGCAATTATATCAATTTTGAAAAATCTAGAGGGCACACTATTTTCAAATGTGCCAGTGTTTCTTTAAAGGAATCTCCATAGCAACAAAATTTTGACCAATTTGACACAGCAAATGGAAAGAAAATGTATGAAATTGCATTTGTGGCTTTTAAGATGATATTTTAGGAATCATATGATTACAATAATTACAAATTCATACAAATGCTGCTTTGTGCCTTTAAAAGCCACTTTGCTCTTTTAAAGCAGTTTCAACAAATTGGGAAGAAGCCATTCTTACAGAAATTTTTTCATTTACAACTTTCACTCTTTCAGAGTGAATTAATTCAGAGAGAATTAATTC
>JAMKCH010020201.1:0-21584 GCA_023653785.1 Ophioderma brevispina
TAACAACAACATTATAAGGTAAAATTTGGCATCTTCATGAGGCTATGACTTGTACAATGGGCTGTCTATAGCAAATCCAGTTACAGACAGCCTGTCATACAAAAATCTCAAAATTTGTATAACTTTATATGAATCAGCCTACATTAATATTCATATGCTTTCATTAATATTCTGTACATTTAGTTATATGAAACAATACAGTGCAATACAAATGAGGAACTTTGAGAAATGAATTTCACCCTAATGTTGCATATGAAAGGACAAATTTCCCCTGACATAAGGAATAGTAAATTAATAATAATAACCACAATGTTTACAAAGTGCAAAAATACAGAGTCCCTTTAAGTGCTGAAACAGAGAAACATGAACATAAAATTGACTCGTTAGCATTAGCAAGTCTTTTTATTGCATTAATTTATTTCTAATGCATTATACCTTAGAGTATTATTTACTGCCATTTTTTAATTTTTGTTCCTACTAAGTTCCTCATGTTAAATTATAGTGATTTTGACTCTGTCTTGTTGACAGCCGCTTCTGATATATATGAACATTTTATGAAATAATACCAATTATAATTCAAGTTGTGTGAATGGTTTCTAGTAAGGATACAAAAGCAAATTTAATGGGAGGGTGATGAGAGAGAATGTGGATTAAGTGTAGCGGAATACTGCTAGAATTAAGGCTGACGTTCACTATCTTGCCATAAATTTGTTTTTAAAAAGTGATAGTGTGTGTGTGCGCGTGCGCGCATGCGTGTGTGTGTGTGTGTGTGTGTGACTTTTGCATATCTGTGACAAGTATAGGTATCCTGACGTGTCCTACAAATGATAAGACCAAAATTGATATATTTAGTCATTAGTGTCCATACGGACACTTGCTACAACACGTAATTGAATGGAGATTCATATCTTTGAACAATGCTGCTTTCTTCCTTTTCTGACAATTTTTTGCTTGGAAAAATAACTTACAAGAATTCTACAGACTTATCCTTCACTTTTAAACTAGTTCTGCAAATTTCAAATATTTTGACTCTTTTAGGTGGATCACTGATAGTGTCTTTAAGGTGTTGGCATTATGATTTAAATGGGCCGAAGAATTTCTTAAAAATTTGATATATATATATAGTACATTTATTTGTGCTGATAACAAATCTGAAATAAAAAATATGGCTTACCGTATTCGTTTTTGAGAAAAAAGACTTTCAAAAAGAACATTTTTGCTCAAAATTTTACATTATTTACCATGCAACTCTATGGGAAATGTGACACACCAATACTAAAGTGTCCCAAAAAGATAACAAAGGGGCCGATCGTTTTTGTGATTTTCACATATGTTTAGG
This sequence comes from Ophioderma brevispina, assembly GCA_023653785.1. Lineage (NCBI taxonomy): Eukaryota > Metazoa > Echinodermata > Ophiuroidea > Amphilepidida > Ophiodermatidae > Ophioderma > Ophioderma brevispina. Next base: position 1,340 of record JAMKCH010020201.1, read on the forward strand.
TCTTAGTTGCACACTTGAAAATACCGAAATAAAAAAATGGTGTCACCATATTAGTTTTCCTGAAAATCGTCGAAAAAGGACATTTTTAGAGGGAAATTTCCGTCTTCACTAGAGACGCTGCGTCTCGCGTTATTTTACGCCTATATGTCACGCAGCAAACGAAAACATGGGTGCTTGAAAGGTGAGACGCATAATTATTCAGGTGCGTTCTTAGACAAGTGCTAGCAACATCAGAGTTCTACACGATTTTACGAACGCTTTACAAATTCGCGTAAATGCAGAGGGGAAAAATCGCTCATGATTTTTGCGACGCTAAACACAAAAAAGGCACGCTTGCTAATCCCGAGTTTATCAAGTCGGCTTGGTGTGCTCTTTAGAAACAAAATCAGTAATACCAACACCTTAATATGAAACGTGTGATGATATGAAAAGTAGTACATTTTTTGTGAAATCTTTTTGTGTACCATTGACTTTTTGTCATCTGTAAGCAAGTGGAAAATTGGAGGAATTGCTTTGGTTGTTTGTGTCTGGGTGTTGGATGTTAAAGTCATATCAGTGATTTGCTAAATCAGAAAAATAAAAAAATAAAATCGATTTATGCATGTTTGTAACAAGTATAGGTATCTAACATAACCCGAAATTATACTATCAAAAGCAACTAGTAAAGACCCAAATTGAATATTTTAGTAATTAGTGCCCGTACGGACACTACTACAATACATATTTGAATGGAGAATAATGTGGAGCATGTTCTTCTTTCTGTAGGATTTTCAGTTGGAAAAGATTAATTTATGACAAATTCTACAGACTTATCCTTCACTTTTAGCATCCTGCAAATTAAATATTTGACTCTTTTCGGCTGGATCACTGATAGTGCCTTTAATGTTACCAAATGTGAATCTTAAAACATAAGTGCCACTGTTTCCACCTTACATGTGTACATTTCATACACATGGTGACAATGGTCTGGAATGTTGGTAGCACGTGTGGTTGACCATATGTGAGACCTTGGTGACTAATGTGACCTGGTGACCTCATGTGACCTTTGTCTCTTAACCCACAACAGCAGATGGAAACTGCGTTTGGTGAACACTGTATTTTTAGAGATAGAAGTTAAGTGGACACGCTTGTGGTTAAGTTATCTCGGGGGGGGGGCATTCAGTGACAGAGGACTGGAAAAAAAGGGGGTCTTTGGGTGAGAGATAGCCAAATTGCCCAAAAATAGGGGTTTCTAAGTGACAAATTTTCAAAATCTTACCAAAAATAGGGTCTTTGGATGAGATTTTTGTAAAATTTTCTAAAAAATAGCAGTCTTTTGGAGAATATTTTCAAAATTTCCCCCCCCCCCAAAATAGGGGTCTTGGGTGACAGTGGTAAGATTTTCAAAAAATATGGGGGTCTTTTGGTGAGATTTTAAAAAAAAATATGGGGTCATGGGGTCTTTGGGTGACAACGGTGCTGAAAAGGGGGGGGGGGTCTTAACAGCCTTATGTACATAACACTTCCAAGATAGGAGTGCCCCCCCCCCGGAGTTATCTGTAAGTTAACTACAAGATTTGTCATGGTTAACCATCAACTGTCATTGTTACGACCTGTGAGGACGTACTATGAATGAACTTGGAGTTAGCGTGACATCTCTCTTCCTATAAAACTTGTCATTATCCCTTGGACATGACATATGCGTGCGTATTTCTTTGTGTTAACTGTGCCTACATGCAATCTAACAGTGCGTTGTATTGGCGGAAAGCGGACGTACATAGTTTACATGTACAAGGGATTTTGAGAAATACTATAGTAGGTAGCAAACGTGGGTTGTCATAGTTAAGTGTTTTCAGCATAGTGGCAATGAGCTTGTAAACTGAAGCAGACAAAAATGGTCATTTTCTCAAGTTTTGGAAACTCCCCAAAAGGATGTACAAAAACATGTTTATATTTGTCTCTCATCTTTAATTTGTTTTAGTTTTTTTGTAAACAAGTGAGCAACTTAATGATTACACTTTCAAATTGTCAATGATATAAATCCTGTGTGGACATTCGTTGTTACAAGGATTAACGTTTATTGTCGTTGTTACCATTGATAAACAGGCTGTCTGAATATGAGTAAAATAATGTTCACACATCATTAGGAGATTTCGTTTATGGCCCTGCAGTATTCGATTTCTGATCACTTTTTAGGTAGGCTAGATAGACGTGTGTACAATGAGCATGGTTGCTACGGCTATTATTGTCTCAAAATAAATATTGAAGACCAATATACTTGACTATTAATCAAAAAAATGTATTTTTCGGAATATGTGTTGAATAAAACACAAAACATGCTTTCAAATATTTTGCATGTTAGTGCACATTTGAAGTACACCCCTATTCTGTAATGGAAGATCCCATTTTATACATCGATTGTGCTGTTTTTCTCAAGTGTGAAGAAGACGAAAATATGACATGAAAAGAGTGACTTTGCAGTTGATTTTGGAGGATTTAAGGTACAAACATGCAAAATAATGATGTGTGAACGAGGTTCACTCATTGACTTTCATGAGTAAATGCTTGTTTTGGCCCTCGGGCAGGCCGGCGCCAGGCGTCGCGAAGCTCAAATTTGATTTTGGCCAATTGTGTAAAATCAAGCACATTTTTTTTGCTTGATTTAAAAAAAGTAAATTGTAAGTATTCAAAGATACATCAAGTTAGGTTTGACCTTTCACCCTTTCACAGTGAACACAATTTCCAAGAGAATATTTTTCCTCCCCCTCAAAAACAAAACATAAAATTATGAACTTTAAAAAATCATGGATTAGTTGGTTCAGAATTTTTAGTGGTGGTGTTATAGCTATAGTTGCACTGCCTTACACTGCGTTACACTGCAATCAATATTGCACCTTGAGTTTCACTGCACTCTTTACACATATGCTACTAACCTCTTCCCAGTCTGCATGCATGCATGCTGTGCATATAAACAATGTATGAGGATCTTAAGTTACTGAGGAGTCTAATATGCATGATTTCCATAACAAGTGACTAAGATCTAGAAAAAATACACATATAGGGTGATGAAATATAAAAATGATGAAATATAAATCAATTATTTAGGCCTTGATAAGCAAACACAGCTGTTTGACCCTATGCAAATTGTCTCTTTATTTTTAGAGCAATTTTAAGCAATGGCGACACAATTTTGACAACTGATATAAGTAGGGACATGCAAGAGCTATAACCTCCGCAAAAATCAGAAAAATTGTAGGAATCTTGCCATATAGGCCTACAAAGGTTATTATTTTATGTTATAGCATCCTCTATATGCCATTCTCCATAGAAAGACCTATAAAACTAGACTTTTAAGAAAAATCAGATTGCCCACAATAAAATTTTGTAAAATTTAAACGGGATATAGTTAGTCTAATAAGTACTCAAAACCAGTTGTCAAAACTGTGTCACTGTTGATATTTTTGGTTTTATTTTGATTTTGTCATAATAAATGACTTTCAAACAGCTGTTCAAGAAACATTTTCTTTAAAAAGTTTGCACTATGAGCTACTGTATTAACTTGCCAAATATTAAAGGTGCAGCATGAGATTTCAAGTCATACAAATTTCTGTGATATGTAGTGATTTCATATAGATTAGACACCCAATGGATTTCTTATCTTTTATTTGGCTACAGAAATAGCTTGAATGAAAACAAAAGGTGATTTGTATATGCTTATATTTCAATAGAAAACATAGTCTGAATTTCCTATTTGCTCTTATAGGAAATTAGAAATTTCACAATTTTTGTACCAAAAAAAAACATTTCTCAGCTTAATCCTTTCAGATAGAGATATTTTTGATAGAAAGCTTTACACCAGTGCAAAATAATCAGAATTTTCACATTTTTAGGGACATCTGTTATTTGAAATCTCTTGTTGCACCTTTAACTAATGAGAGATTGAAATATCCAAGTGCAATCACAATAAATAGTTTTTCAGATTAAAAAATGAGTTTTTAGAATGTAGTTCATGACAGAAGATGTACTTGACTTGCTGTAACCTAAGAATTGTATAGTTTGTTACCACACTGATTTTGCAATTGCATGATCTTTAAAACACAAAGATCAAAAGAGTGCTCTTATTCTTATTCTTCTGTTGAAATAAGTCTGCAGTGATGGATTTGTATCACAACTGAAGCAAATTTATGATTTTTTAATGGTGTATACATGCTTCTAACTTACATTTGTTAAGTGTTAGAAGGTACACATTTTCAAACTGCTGATTAAAGGAAAAAGAACTATCTGCCCAGTATGATTAACATTTAAAGAGCATTGGATAAATTAGTTTGATTTTCAAATATTTAAACAACTGTTAAAATATTTGAACTCCCTGAGCATTGTGTCTTTCTCACAGCATTCCTGGCTAATTATATACATATAATTATATTAAATGTAAAGAGCGAATTTTAATTAAAAAAGTGAATTTCACTCTTGGATTGCCTGCAGTGATCACTCTATAATGGAGTGAAATTTTTGACTCTCCAGAAAGAAGCACCCCCAATTTTTTTAACTGTGTTTTTTTTTTTTTTTTTGCATAGTTGGATTGCGTACCACTTTATTAGATAACCCCATAGGGTGTTTTGAAAATCAATCGCATATGCATAGCAATGTGTCTATACCGTATAGTACTAAACACATGTCAGTACTTAGGGATACAAAGTGTTCAAGAAGTTTAACAACCACAAGACATTTCATAATCATGCAAACAATTTCCTAAGTACTAACGCTTTGTAGGCTAAAATGAGTGTTAAAATCTGGGTTTTTATGTGTTGAGAATAGGATTTTGATGTGATCACATGACCCTATTGAGGTGAAATTTCCCAAAACTGGTGCATTGTGGGATTGACTCAAAACACCCTCTGGAAAACACCTGAAATGAATAAGTCGCATATGCTGTCTTTATGTAATAAGATGATGATTTAGTATTTTCTGTCGTACACGACAGAAAATCAAAGCACGGTTTTCTATAGGGACGATTACAATAGAGGGCAAGTTTAAAACAAAGTTTGTGGTTTTCTTTTGTACTTGTTTGTCCAATACACCTTCAAAACATTCTTGGTAGGTGGTCTACAACTGATCAAGTGCAATTTGAGAGAAATTTGTATCCTAAAAAATCTCCTAATTATAGTCACTCTATCATTATGGATCCTGTCATGCAGGAAATTTTCAATGCTGCAGATCTTTTCTTTATCAGAAGATCATGTACTTATTACCCCTCTAGCATTATCCAAGAAGGGGATGTTGTGATGCTATATTTTTCTGTGTGTGTATATATACATCTATGTATGCATGTGTCTGTTATGTGTGTGTATTATATATGTGTGTGTATGTGTATTATATATGTGTGTGTATGTTTATTTATATGTGTGTGTATGTGTATTTATGTGTGTACGTATGTGTGTGTATATATGTGTATATATGTATTATATATAATATCTATTATGTATTAGGTATGTACATGTATATGTATGTATTGCGTATAATGTATGTATATATGTATGTATTATGTATGATGTACGGTCATATTTGGTTATGTGAACTTATATGGCTCTCATTTATAAAAAAAAATGACTTCAACATTGGTGAAATAATTTTTGTGTATTTAGGCTTGAGATGAGGTGGGTTTTCAGGTCAAATGAGGTCATTCCTAATTTTGGTAAGGTTGAAGGCACTATCGGTGATTTGCTAAACCAGAAAATCTAAAAAAAATCATCAAAAATCAGATTTTTGCCTTTTGTAACAAGTTTGTGGTTCCCTAACATACCCTGCAAGTGATAGGACCAAATGCAACCTAATAACGACAAAATCAAATATTTTATTCATTACTGTCCATAAGAACACTTACAACAACACTTAGTGAATGGAGATATATATCTTTGAACACTGCTGTTTTCTTCCTTTTCTGTCAATTTTTTCAGTTGGAAAATATATATACCTTATGAGAGTCCTTCAGCCTTGTCCTCCACTTTTAAGCTATTCCTGTAAATTTCAAATATTTCACTCTTTCATGTGGATCACTGATAGTGTCATTAAAGGGATTAGCAGCAATAATGCGAGAGAGTGAACAAAAATGTTGAAATGCATTTTAGCTCATAAATCAGGGATAGGTGTGTACAATTCCTATAACTATAATGTAGGAAAATAACACCAAATAGTACAAAAAGTGAAGGCCCTTGAGGAAATTTGTCCATGTGTCGGTCCTACCCAAGATACCTCCAGCAATGCCATCTCAAAATCTACACTAAACAGCTGATTGTGGGTTACAGCTATACAGATTAAACAAAGATCAATGATGTTTGTGTTTGAGGTCAAACTGTACAGGTCATGGTGCATGGGAAAGGCCTTTTCGATCTCAAGTCGGAATTTTGATACGCACGTATAGAAATTACAGAATCAGATAAAATATACTGACTGCCTTGTCCTTAATACGTGATTCAAGCCACCACTTGCAGGTTATGTTAGCACATCCATGCCAGTAACAAAAATACCGAAATATGAATTTTAATGATTTTGTTGATCTTTCGGATCAGCAAATCGCTGCTCATCCCTTTAAATGTAAAGTGCTGTCATTTGAAAGGTCAGACTTTATTATCATGCAACCAAACTCGATTACAAGTATATATTTGTAGGGGTTGAGTTGAGCCAAAACATTTCAGGTCAGAGGTCATCTAGGGGTCATGTTGATATTGGTTGGATAAACTGTTAAATCCTTTCATATGAAATGTCAGACGTCAATATTTACCATGTTTACACCCAACCAAGTCTGCTGCCAGCAGATGTGTGAGTTTTACTTGCAGTATTTTCCCCTTGGTATTAATTGACAATCACACTAGGTCAGGCGCATAATTCTCAAACTTTTGTTACAGCTATACTACTAAAAATGAGATCTGTCTACGAGTCTGTCCAGCTATGCGTTTTTGTTATGCTTTGACATATAGGGCAGATATTTGGTATGAACGTAGGGGAGGACAGTCTGACCTTTGTTGGCAGGGTTTCAGAGTGCCCCATAAGATCAAAGGTCATCTAGTAGTCAATTGGTGTAGAAATGCCCTATGACCACCAAAATTTGGTCAAAAGAACTGCTGACCTGAGCACAGAACAAGTGAGGTCAAAGGTCAAACACATAGATCAAAGGTTACACACAGCAGGGCACGTGTGGTCCAGTGGATTGAGCGCTTGTCCCGCAATCCAAAGGTCGTGGGTTCGAATCCCATTCACTTTGAATCCCTATAAAAGTCCACTGAGATAATTAGGCAATCTATGTAATCTCTTAATACAGACACAAAATTTATCATCAAATTTGGTCTATAATTATAGTGTTAATATTTTGCCAGTCTCTTTTGATTGAAGGATATTCTTTCATCAGAGATTAACCTTTCATTGAAAATTCTGGTTGTTAACATTTTAATAACTTTTGATTCTCTAAAGACAATTAAGAACTTGAAAGAGATTTAATATCCATATTTGTCTCGTTTTCTTTATCCAATCCTTATGCAGCCCCGAGGAACGTTCAGTGGATGACTTGGAGATTATCTATGAGGAATTACTTCACATTAAGGCACTAGCTCATCTATCAACAATGGTGAAGAGAGAATTGGCTAATGTGTTGGTGTTTGAGTCCCATACCAAAGCAGGCACAGTGTGTAAGTTGAAATACACCTGGCACAAAAAGTATCTCGGCATGTTTTTCGATCAGTATTGTGCCAAAGTCGGACCATTTTGAAAGTTTTGCTCACTGTGTGGTACAACGCAATAATATGTGTGTATTGATTTAACACAAAGAGGTTTTCCGACTGAATGAGCGAGAAAGCCTACTTGCAATATTGATTGTGGTCCGCGTGTTCGTGTCCAGTACACTGCAGTGCCCATTGAAAATCCAAAAACTGCAACTTTTGGTTTTAGGGGTTTGCGTCTTTCGGGGGTTCTATCTCAGCCATTTCTGCACGCTTTTTTACAAGCCAGGTATTAAATGAAGAGAAAGACCTAGACAATAAAATGTATATTTCAAAAACTTTCAAAATGGTAGGACTTTGGCACAATACTGATTGAAAAACATGCTGAGATAACTTTTTGTGCCCAGGTGTAGTCCAACACTAAGTTGGAATGGTCCAACACTAAGTTGGAATAGGTCCAACACTAAGTTGGAATAGGTCCAAACACTAAGTTGGAATAGGTCCAACACTAAGTTGGAATAGGTCCAACACGAAGTTGGAATAGGTCCAACACTAAGTTGGAATAGGTCCAACACTAAGTTGGAATAGGTCCAACACTAAGTTGGAATAGGTCAACACTAAGTTGGAATAGGTCCAAACACTAAGTTGGAATAGGTCCAACACTAAGTTGGAATAGGTCCAACACTAAGTTGGAATAGGTCCAACACTAAGTTGGAATAGGTCAACACTAAGTTGGAATAGTCCAACACTAAGTTGGAATAGGTCAACACTAAGTTGGAATAGGTCCAACACTAAGTTGGAATAGGTCCAACACTAAGTTGGAATGGTCCAACACTAAGTTGGAATAGGTCCAACACTAAGTTGGAATAGGTCCTACAATGCATAAGTAAGAATAGGTATCATCATTGTGTAAGTCCAACATTGTCTAAGTTGGAATAGGTCAACAGTAACTTGGAACCATGGATGTCAGTTTTCCTTCCATGGAAGGAATTTATTCTCTTTGTTAGTCTAAATTTCTGCACTTTTATCTTTTTTCTGCCTGTTTTTGGATCACTGGCATCCTTAGTTGGAACAGATCCAACAGCGTGTAAGTTAGAATAGGTCCCAATATAGATTCAGGTATTTTTGTTTATACACACATCCCTAAAGTTTCAGCTAAGCACCTTCCGTTAGGCTGGGAAATTATTTATTTTAAAAATTAGGGAATTTTTAAAATTTTTCTTTTTTTATAAAAACACTAAAACAAGTCATGAGTCTTGAAACTGGCCCAAAATTGTGGAGGAGAGTTCAATCCTTACCATATTCAAGATTGGACTAAATTGATCAGGTGCATATTTGATTTTATGGCATTTTTTCTTATACCATTTTATCCGTGATCACCTTAAGACCTACAAGTGATTTGCTAAATCACAAATCGAAAAAATCACCAAAAATCAGTTTTCGCATGTATATGTAACCGTACCGGTATCCTAATACCCTGCAAATTATAAGGGTCCAGAAGCACCCTAATAAGTGCAGATCAAGATTTTAGTAGCATTATTGTCCCGAAACGACTGACACTTCCTACAACACTTAATTGAAGGAGTAATCGATCTTGGAACACTGCCGTTTTTCCTTTCTTCTTCCTTTCTGTCAAGTCTACAGCTGGAAAAAGGTACTTATGAGAATTCTACAGACTTATCCTTCACTTTGAGCTATTCCTGCAAATTTTAAAATATTTTTCAAATCATGATAGTGTCTTTACAGTCATGATCCCATGAAGTGACCTTTGACCGTTTGAACTGGAAGCAGAGGTTAAATATGTTGACCTCAAATAGCTGCCGTACAACCTGTATATTGAAAATACTAGGGTGGGTCAGTGGTTACGATACAACAAAAAATCCACTTTTTCATTAATAAGTTGGGCATTTTCTCAATTTGAACCTCCGAAAATTATCTTTTGAGGAGCTTCATAACGTAAAAAAACACATTACTTTTGTGCTATTAGCAAACTTTCTTGCATCTCTTTCTAAGCAGCATTGATAATCATTGGTAGAAATTTATCAACAACTTGTGCTCCTGAAATGTGCCATGCAGGTGTATGGTTTGTCCAAGGGTAAGGCTACAGCAGCTCCCTCTCCCATACCTGTAAGAAAGCATCCCAAGTCTAAAAAGTGCATAGTCACACCGCATTTGCCTTAAAGAGACACTGCATCTTTGAAAATAGTGCACCCTCAGATATTTTTCCAATTGATATTTATTGCATGGTTGTAAAGCTATTTTTATACATGAGGCCTCACCTTAAATGATTAATACAAAATCAGCGTCCTTGGGAACGATTTTTAATTAATGTCGCCGTCGACATTAATCAGCAGATGATGAAATGGCATTTAACTCAAGAAACGCATTCCGTATGCATTCTGTTTCCCATGGCATGCACCCTGTTTGACCACTCTGTGACCTTTGTGGTTTTGTTTATTATCAATGACTACGAGTCTTATGATATTCATGTAATAAAATGTTTGTTATGGAAAACTTAAAAGTTAGCCTAAAACCAAATTACCCGTCGATGTATTAACATTTATTAACGTCCCATCTGTTGTGAGTGTTATTTTTTTTATATGTAAAATGTATCTCTATCTCTTTCCAATGGCCTAGAACTATCATTTAAGCAATTGAAGAAATTTGCATGCCGCTTAATGATCTTCACATTCACTATTACATTATATTTTCAGATTACATTGAAAAGATAGAAGGTCCATTTATAAAAGAATTTTTAAAAACTTAGGTCTAAGATGACTGTAAGGATACGCGCCCCCCTCTCCCATTCTGAAGAAGAGTATCCACAACGCATAAAAAAGTGCATGATACCCTTATTTTACCTTAAGAAGCACTGCAGAAATATGCCCCCGCAAAAGATTGTTTTCAAAATTGATATTTTTGCATGGTCGTAAAGCTTTTTTATACATACCCTCACCTAATGATTAAGACCAAATCAGGCGCCTTATGGGTAAACGAACGATTTTATAACCAAAATCGTGAACAACTTAAAACATCTCGGCACCATGCAATGTGACTTGAATCATAAAATAGTAAAAATAAGGTTGGCAATCAGTTGGAAATATATATTTTACCTTTTATGATTTCCCTCGAGAGGGACTTGTAATGACAGATTTTGCTGAAGGGATTCAACTATTCATTTATACTAGGCGGTTTCCCGGTTTCGCGATCACCTGGGTTTCGCGATCACCTGGATTTCCGATCTCCTGGGTTTTGTCGATCACCTGGGTTTTGTGACACCTGGGTGTGTGGTCTGCATCACCTGTCCTGGCATGTCCCCAGGTTTCAGGTTCCTTTGCCCTGGAATGACCTCGGCAGACCCTTCCAATTTTTGGCCCACCAAGTTTCCGTCTGATACCAAAGTTTTCCCAATTTGACCGCAGTTGACCTTGAATGACGCGATTACCTTGTGACCTTTAGATTGCTGGCATCAACAGCCAACCGCACCCTCCAAGTTGCTGTCCATACCCACACATTTAGCGTCCATTTGACCTCCTTTGACCTTGAATGACCCCGTAATGACCTTGTCAGACCTTCAAAATTTTGGCATCAACAATCGACCTCACCCTCCAAGTTTCATGTCATACACCGTTTACCTCATTTGACCTGAATGACCCCGGATGACCTTGTCGTTACTGTCAAAATTTTTGCCATCACCAATTGACCCCACCCTCCACGTTTGCATGTCCATACACCGTTTACCTCAATTTGACCTTGAATGAACCGCTGTTGAACCTTGTCGTGCCTTCAAAATTTTCGGCATCAACAATCGACCCCTGCCCACCAGTTTCGTCTGTCACACGTTTGACTCCATTTGACCTCATTTGACTTGAATGACCCCCCCCTTGGGGGGAATGACCTTAATCCACTAACCAATACAACCCCTGTCTTCGGACCGTCAAGAGGCACTCACCCACCAAGTTTTCAGGAACTTATGGGGGGGGGGGGGGGGGGGGGGGGGGAGGGTCACCCTCGTTCTCCGAGAAATCAACGTTAACCTCATTTGACCTTGAATGACCCCTGATGACCTTGTCGTGACCTTCACATTTTTCGGCATCAACAATCGACCTCGCCCACCAGTTTAGACGTCTGAATACACCAACGTTTACCCATTGACCTGAAGGACCCCTGATGACCTTTAAATCCACTAACCAATATACAAACTCTCTGTCTTGGGGACGGTCAAGAGGAGGCACTCACCTACCAAATTTACCCTCAGAACGTGCGACCCTCGGGTCCCCGAGAAATCAACGTTTAACCTAATTTGACCTTGAATGACGCCTGATGACCTTGTCGTGACCTTCAAAATTTTCGGCAATCAAAATCGATCCCACCATCCAAGTTTCATGTCCATTCCCAATGTTTACCCCATTTTTTACCCCATTTGAACCTTTTTTGACCTTGAAATGACCTCCGATTACCTTTGATTCCACTAACCAATACAAACTCGGAATCTTCGAAGTCACTGTGCAACCCACCCACCAAGGTTTCAGGAACGTGCGAACCCCCTCGGTCTCCGAGCAATATGCCGGTCGATTTGACCTCTTTTGACCTCGATGACCCCTATTACGCCTTGATCACTAAACCAATAACAAACTCGGTCTTCGTTCGGGGGTCAAGGGGCACCCGGCCCACCCATTTTTCAGTACCGTGCGGCCTCGGTCTCCGAGAAAATAGACTTCGTCATGACACACAGATCAGATAACGACAGACGACACGGTATTAAGATCATGAGCAGTTAACACTGGGTAACATAACTCCCCATTATATATACAACTCTCATAAAGTGAAGATTGCAAAATTAGCACCTTTCTCTCTGTCCTCAAAAAAAATCAAAATCCCGCCAAATGATTGGATCTTTGATTTGTAAACAATCGGTCTCTAGTCTTTTGCACATTACACAGTATGTGTTTCTGTCAGTCTTGCCTTGATGTGTTTTTTTTTTTTTTTCCAACGTAAAAAATTTGGCATAATAAATGATGGCTGTTAGCATTCTAGATTTTACTTTTGCATTTATTCAATCACCAATTGAAATTACCTTTAGTTGGTGATATTTCATTTATGGACAGCATATCATATTGGTCGACCATTTCTTGACGCCAAGACTCAAGACATAAGCACATGATAGAACGCGTTGACTCCAGAAGCTCATTCCCACGGCATTATAAATGGGAATTAATTTCGAAATGGTTCTTCAGTTTCCCAGTTTCAGTTGTCACACATACTGTTTTGTTATAAATAATCTTGTCTCAAAACACTCTAGGTACACATCCAGTGGTACACAATTGAACGCCATGTTTATCAACAGGAACTTTGCACAAAAAGATGAGGTTGTAGAGACCCCCAAGAGGTGTTGATCTGATTAGTTGGCCAAGCACTATGAGTTACAATATGGCTCATCCACCAATGACACAGTTCAGGTGGGTTGTGCACTGTATGTGTACACGTGACATGAAACTGACTTGTGTTGTCTGGGATCATATATCAGACAAAAACCGGGGGTGTATTTTCTAAAATATAACTGGTGAAGGAAGGTACTGAACTGGGCAAAGGAATGAGGATTACATGAGCTCATATTAGTGCTTGGTTCTTCTTCAAGTCTAGAGGATTCTAGGAACTCCTTGCGTGGTCTGATCAGCTTCCTGCTTTGTGATGGTGTTAGAGTATCCAATTACTTTGTCGGGATCTGTATAACATGCATCATAAGGGAGATTACTGCTGTAATATGTTGTGAATTGCATTATCAAACATAAGTGGAGCCACTCAGAAGACTGTTGGTGGATAAATTATTCTTCAAGATGTGATTTTTCCAGCGCAAAGTTGAGGTTTCTGCGGCAGAATTGAGAATGTGTGTAATACTCCACATAGATGTGACAAGTCAATAAAGTATAGGAACAGGTTGCAGCCTTTGAAAATGACATCTGTGCAGCAGGACAAGGGATGTTAATATAAGCTGGATGATAACCCATTTTCTTACTGCAGTGTACCATGTTAGGGTGCATGTGAATTCTTAGGATATACTCAAGGATGTGATATAATCAAGGATGTTTATAAGCTGGAATTGCTAGCCCTGTGCAGGGTACCATGTAGGGTGCATGTGATTCTTAGGATATAATCAGGATGTTATATAAGCTGGATTGCTAGCCCTTTCTTGTGCAATGTACCATGTAGGGTGCATGTGATTCTAAGGATATAATCAAGGATGTTATATAAGCTGGATTGCTAGCCCTTTCTTGTGCAGTGTACCATGTAGAGTGCATGTGATCCTTAGGATATAATCAAGGATGTTATAAAGCTGGATTGCTAGCCCTTTCTTGTGCAGTGTACCATGTAGAGTGCATGTGATTCTTAGGATATAATCAAGGATGTTATATAAGCTGGATTGCTAGCCCTTTCTTGTGCAGTGTACCATGTAGGGCACTAATAGTTAACTTGATAGTGGCTTACCTGGAGAGTGTGATTCATAGGATATAATCAAGGATGTTATATAAGTTGGATTACTAGACCTTTCTTGTGAAGTGTACCATGTAGGTCGCTGACATGTTGCATGGCCTTTGTATGCATTTACATTCCCACTTGATATTGTGTGTGTACTGTTGGTGTATCCCATAGTCATAAAACCCAAAAACCAGGGGGTATTTTCTAATTGTCGAATGGAAGGTACAGCTGAACAATGTGCAAATGACATATGAAAAAAGTATCATGGGTAATGCGCATTTTTCAACCGTGGCTAAGAATATTGCCTAGTAGGACCTGAAACTTTCAGCCTACAGACTACCCATATTCTGCTAACTCTTCTGGTTTTGTGCTATTTCTACAATGCACTTACGTTGTTGATCGTCCTATATTGATGTACAGTAAGTGAGCGGAATAACGTGTGACCGCTTTGTTAAAGGTCCATGGCCCGATTGCAAATAGCCTCATCCCCAGGACCCCAGATTTTACAGTAAGTTGTCTAAAAAGAAAGCTACTATTTTTCTCATTTACCCTGTGATATCTTAGGACCAAAAGATGTTTTGTTTGGATATTATGAGTAAAAATGTGCCCCATTTTGGTCGACCAATGTTAATTTAATTTACACAATACTCTATGGGGCTTAATTATGAAATCATGTTTTTAGCTTTCACATCAAATGGGTTGAAATATTGATGCTAAACTTTACAGATGGGGTTTTGAGGTTAAGAACAATCAAGATGAAGACTTCATATAATTAATCAGACCATCCCCCTTTAACTTGGAAAAACACTGAAACAGAAGAGGGTAATTGGTCATTTGTAATTTCACATCGCTCACAGAGGGGTTGTGTAATCACTAGACACTGTTAGCAGCAGAATCACAGCTCGCAAAACTAATAGCGTTTTATATTGAACATCCAGTATTTTATACCGGTGAGATATTTCCCCGGTAAATAGCGTACCATAGTGGAGAGAGGACAATTTCTACTGGAGCGAGGGAAAATAGCCGACTTCAGTGACCCAAGTGAAATTTGCCGGGTAGAGATCATTTACGGGTCAATTGCAATGCATTGTGGAATTGACCCCATTCCCCCGGGAATGATATCAGAATACACAGTCTGTAATAAAAAAAAAAACGTTATGTATTTCACAATATTTTTGCCAAACATTTGAACGTCCAGTTAAGACGAGATGTAAGTTATACTTCAGCATCAAGCATTACGCTATAGAACACAACCGAGCACGGCGTATTTAACATGGCACTTACAGTTCTTTCTTTCACTACGGGTTTCGCTGCGCCATACATCAACCCTTGTGTTGTTGATATAAATTGTAAGCCACGCCATTGATTCAGTGACCCAGCCAATTTCTGGTTTCTCAACTGCATGCGCACTAATGCAGAGCGGGGTCTTTTTCTATTTATGTTATCCGGAATGTTCTCGGTAAAAATCCTTCCAAAACCAGGATGGTTGCCAGAGAGAATTTCCCCGGTAAAAAGTAGTAAACAAACCAGAGAGTGGTCATTTTCTATAACCAGTTTATCCTTTATACCCACCCGGTTGATCAGGAATAGTCACTATGATCTAGCAAAAGCTCATTCCCTTGGCACAGTTCAGTAGATTTAATTCCCAATATATTTAGAAAAGAGACTTCCTGGTTTTTGGGTATGATATATGAACCCCTATCACCCAAAGACAGTTCATGTCATGTATCAGTACAACGAACCCACTGAACTGTGTCCTTGGGAGATGAGCATAAGTGGCAACTCATAGTGATTGCTCATAGAAAAACCTTAAGATTACTTTTTTGGGTTGTTCTCATTTATCTATCACGCAGCCACATGACCAACTCAGTTGGGCCAGTTGTCTAATAAGGTTTGATGGATCTGACACAATGTTACATAAGCAAATCTTTCCAGTTTTTCGATTCCCTTTTTTTAATGTATTTTGGGTTTAATCTGGTTGGTGAAATGCATTGGATCATATACACTCAATGTGTGTCCCGTACCAAAACCAAATCAAATACGCTGTCAATTGCAGAATAGTTTGAGAAATTTTTGCACTAGAAAGCACAACCGGTGATTGTTCTGTAATTTATTAAATGGTGCAAAATTCTCTTTCATGAAAGGGCGGTAGACCATGGCCATTCTGTTTCAGGGAGAATCTTTGGTTTCACAGGTTCCTGTCACCTTGGATAGGTATTTGCGCTTTTTTGTCCTCATGAGCAGTCTGTGGTCGTATACTATTCCCAGGGAACTTTTTAGTCAATATTGTCATGCACTATATATTTGTTTTGTCATGCTGGATGCCAGACATTGTGAAAGTGAGAAATGACAATGTTGAGCTGTTATTTTTGAGACCTTTGCAACAGACTGTCTGAAATATGTATATATTTATCTGTGTCTTGACTGCAAAGCCTTCCAGTGAGGGTAAAAAGCAGAGGGCTGGAAAATATGAATGAAAATATTGGTGTATGTGGGCACTCCTTAGATGGGCTCTACAAAATACAAATGGAACATCGAGGGATGATGCTGTAAACCATTGCCTCTCACAGTTCAAAGATAGAATCTCTATTCAATTACGTGTTGTAGTAAGTGTCCGTTTACGGACAGTAATGACTAAAATGTCCGATTTTGTCTTTATTGGGTTGCTTCTGGTCTTATCATTGCAGTTTATTTAGTATTACCGGACTTGTTACGGACATGCCAAAATCTGATTTTTTTTTTTCAATTTTCTGATTTACCAAATCACTGATAGTGCTTTAAGGATAGGAATGACTCAAAATCACTGGTTCAAAATTTTGAAGGTTTGCTATTCCAAACATAATTTCCTATACATAAGTGTTTGCTATTCTGAAAAAAGTAAGGTTTACTATACTAGAATGTATGATATTATTCAATGTTTGCTATTCTAAGGTCAGTATAACAAATGAGTCTGCGATTCCAAAGATTTCTGATTCCAAATAAGGTTGCTAAAGATCTGAAGTGGGATACCAACATTGGTGATATCATTAAGCGTGCTAGTGGTAGATTTTTCCTGATCCGTACGCTAAAAAATCTCCTTAATATTACAGACTTGATGACAATTTATATTGGTTTTGTTCGGCGACTACTCGAATATGCCGTTCCTGTCTGCATCCTGGGTTGACTGAAAAGCAACATTATATTTGAACGCAACAAAAGAGGGCTGTCAGATTTTCAATAGGTTTTACAATATATTTCCTATCAAGACCGCTCCTTGAGACATGCATATTCAGAATTCTGTGAACGCTGTGATTAAAGAATTGCCTTGAATTGCCAAAAAATAGTGCATCTCGATCAATTTTCAACATTGGCTGCCAAATTTCAGATCCCAAAAATTCCGCTATTCTAATAAACTCACCGTTCCTAAATCATGTACAAAAAAGATTACACAAATATGCAATACCCTATTGGTAAAGTTATGGGAATGATACTTTTAATTACTCTTTTTAAACAATATCTTTTTTTGAATCATTTGACTTGATTTACATTCATTGGTGTCAATCTTTTAGTTTTGGTGTGTTTTTTATGTGTAATTATTGTTAAATTTACCAGAATATTGTTTTAATTGATTAGTTTTATTTTATGTTATACTCTTTTTTATTGTGAATATGTGATTATTCCCCTTAGGCTGTGCTCCAATATTTTTATAAACCTTGAATCAATCATCAAGGTTTGAATTTTGTCTGCGCTGTGGGTCTAATTCTGAAGGTCTGTTATTCTGATGTCTACTATTCCAAAGGTTTTCCATTCCACATAAGTTTGATTTTGCTGTAGTTCTATTCTGAAGGTCTGTTATTCTGATGGTCTACTATTCCAAGGTTATCAATATTCATAAGGTTTGATTTTGCTTAGCCTATTCTGACGGTCTGTTATCTTGATGTCTACTTTCAAAGGTTATCCAAAAAAAATGACTCCAACTAGGTTGTTTGATTATGCTTAGGTCTATTCTGAAGGCTGTTAATTTTCGGATCGGTCCTACTAATTCCAAAGGTTTCATATTCCAAATAAGGTTTGAATATTTTGCTTAGGCCTATTCTGAAGGTCGTTATTCCTAATGGTCCTACTATCCAACAGGTTATCCTATTCCAAATAGGTTTGTTTTGCTTATACCTATGGTCTGAAGGTCTGTTATTCTGATGGTCTACTGTTCCAAGGTTTCCTATTCCAAATAAGGTTGTGATTTTTTTCACTTAATGTTATTATTCTGATGGTTTGATCTAAACCAAAAAAAACTATTTTTTAAAAAAAGTGGTGGACAGCAGACCCTTAATCCTTTCCAAAATAAGATCCTGTGGGACAGTTCAATACTTTGACTGTGGCTTCAAGGGATGTAGTACTATGTGGTGATATTTGGAAGATTATGTAGCAACCATCCTATGAATGGGCTAATGTCTCTGTGTTCTGGTTGGATTATTTGTTTGTCCCATTAAAATCAACATTTGGCAAATATGTTTTTTTTTCAGTAATAGCTATTTCAAACCAAAATTTGGTCCACCATGTAGGTTACTCATATGCTGCTGCTAACCCATAATTCATTCACCGGAACTGTTTGTAGTAGTAAGAGAATGGCCCGTTTTCACAAAAAAAAAATTAATCCTTGCTTAACTTTTAGCCCGGTGAGGTTTCTTGGATTTTGTTCGGGTACCCATGCTCGTTCCAAAAAAAGAGGGACTAGCTGCAAATGCGGGACTACCGCTAGGGGTATCAAATTCACAATAATCAAGTTTTAGTCCCGCTAGAGGTATCGAATTCAGTTATGATTGTGACTGGTTCAATGATACAAATAGGAAATTAACCTAAACATATCAGCAAAAAACCCTGAGTGTGTAATTTTTCTTGCAGTAGCACAAGTGTCATTTTTCTTGTATATTGGCTATTTTCAAGGTATATTTTTTTATTCATGTATTGAGAACAGGTCCCGCAAGGGGTATAATTTCACCAAAAACTGGTCCCGTAAGGGGTATATTTTAACTTAAAATTGGTTCTGTTATAGGGTCACTTTCAGAAACTCTGGAATGAGCATGGGTACCCAACAAACCCTTGAGAACCCTCCCTTGGACTTTTAGTCCAGGACTAAGTCTTACAAGAAGGACCTCTAAAAATTCATCTTCTTTTCTATGTTAGCTTTTCTGCTGACAATATACAAAGAGAAAGTACAAGTAGATACTCAAAGCTGAGAACTTACCTATTTCAATTTTTTCTTACATATTCTCTTTTAAAAGCTTAAAAAAATTAAAGGTTCCTTCTAGATGGCTATAGCTTCCTTTCTATAATAGCTATTCGGCGTATAGTGTGGTGAATTCAAACCTTTCATTGAATAACATGTAGCTACATGTGTCCTGTGCCCTGTGATTTGTTTAGACCGATTACAGTGAATTCCAACCAACCATGGTCTCGCATATAGGTTATCACATGCTGCTACTACCCATATCATTCATTGTCTTGGGGTGTTTACCTGAAAATGTTGTAGTAGGGAATGTCTTAAAGTCAACAGTCGGGTATAACTTCCTTTCTATAATAGCTGTTCTTACCAAACTTGGTCATCATGTAGGTCATTGAAAGAATATTTCTGTACCTAATTATCGGACTTCTTTCTTTCCATAAATTTTTGCCACTTGTATTTGCTGCCAGCTGCTTAACCTACATAGTGGATATATCATTCAAACGAATATATATGTTGTAAAATAGTAGCAGTTCTAGTAACTCTACAGGTTCTCACCCTCTGCACTATGTTCAACTAAGTTGCCATGGGTACATTCAAAGACTGTACTGTACTGGCTATACAAAGTTTAGTCAAATTATCAAATCCCCTCTAGTGTTCTAAAGGCAATGGAAAAAGATCTTCAAAGAATAGGAGAAATATTTGAACTGGAATCCATATGTAATTTTGGCAGCTCAAGATCAGCTTTTAGGCATCAGCTGAACCGTATACAAATGTTGCTAACTTCAAACTGTATTTATTTAAATTATGCCCATAGTGTTTAACCAAGGCGACGAAGGCAAATCGTGGTACATAATCCTCAAGGGGTCCGTGAACG